>JAJTUV010002932.1:0-109947 GCA_021653895.1 Mastomys natalensis
GGAGAGGCACTGCTGCCTACATCTGAACTCAGCCTTTCATGATTAAAGGGGTGGCCCTGCATTATTTGGGCTCCTTCTGTCCAGAAAGAGGTTTTAGGGATCAACTCTAATCTTCCACCTTGACTCAGAAATTGCAATGTGAGCTTTTCCCTAGCAGCAAATGGTTCTCAACCACCACTCCCATCCCCCAGTGCCTGGATGTGGATTCAAAAGGATGAATATGAGGACTATTATCTCAAGCCAGCACTGAAGTAAACTCTAAGCTCTAGGAACCTCACAAAATGGCTCTGAGCCCCCTCAAATATCAGGATGGAGAAGCTTGCCAAGGGTTAATTTCTACGAATAAGCCCAAATTTGGCACAGGATACTCAAAACAATATAGTAGAGTTGTATTATCCCAGCTTTATCCATCTGGGAGGACTGTCTGAGTTCTATTCCCAAATTTCTGTCTTAGCTCAGGAAATCTGTTTTGTTTCTTTCTTTCTTTTTCTCCCTTTCTCCCTTTTCCTTTCTTTCTTTCTTTCTTTCTTTCTTTCTTTCTTTCTTTGTTTCTTTTTTTTTTTTTGGAAAACTCTGAAACAGCTCTTTAGACAGAGTCCTACCCCAACCCCTAGAAATAGCAATAACGGACTCATTTTCCACAAATTGATCCTATTTAGATCAGTGCATTCCACAGTAGCTGAATCTGTGGCCCTATGTCCAGAGTCTAGCTTCCAATGTCCACTCTCAGGTCCTATATTTACCCTGCAAATTTTGCCTTCCTCATTTGCTATCTGGGAATGTCTGTAAAGCATACTGATGAGAGGTGCTCACAGGATGGAAAAGTAAGAGATTAATTCCTACACCTAGGCCCCAGTTGGAGCTAGGCTGACCACAAGGGTGAAACTCCATTATCCAAGGACCTTCTATCCTGAAAGGGACTTTTAGAGTATACCCTAAGCACTGACCTCAGCTCTGAAAGCACAGTATTCTCCCAGGAATGAAACAAAATAACTCTTCAGTCCTCCAAATGCCCAGATGCCTATTAGAAAGCATAGGAAAGGCTGGTTCCCACAGTCTAGGTCTCTCAAAAAGACACAATATAGCTTGATTACACAGGCCTGTTTTATTTGCATTCTCCACCCAGCATTCATCTTAAAAGAAAGTCAGATGGCCAACTCTTCTAGGGAAAACATTGAAATGGATCCTATGGACAAAATCTCTACCAGTCCAGATGGAGAGAAAGGGTCTAATTCTTCTAAGTAATCTCTGCTTTATGTAGCATACCAAACTGAATAATTATACAATCTAGGCTCTCTCTATTCAGAGCAGAACTTATTAGGTTCTTTCACTCTGCTACCTTAAACTTTTACTTACACTTTAAAAATACCATACTAGGTGACTGTCCCTGTCTAGAAACCTAACAGAAACAATCCTTTATCTCCTAAGTCTTCACATGTGGAAAGGTGAAAAGGAGGCTAATTCCTGATGTTCTAGCACTCACTGAGGCATTTCTCAAATTTAGGACAACTCAAACAATGGGTTAGAACATTCCGAAGTTCCTCTGATGAGAATGTAGGTACAAAAAAGTGGCTGTTTCTGTAGGGACGACAGCCACTTTGGTGCAGGACCCTCGGCAGTGACGTTTCTGGATCCAAAACTGCCTTATCTGTGCTGGAGTTTCCACAAGCCACCCCCAGCTTTAAATTTTACTCTGAAGAGATCCAGCCCCTCTACACTCTAGGAATCTTGAAAGATGACTCCTATGTACAGTGTTGTGTTTTATAAAAATATAGAGGAGAAAAGGAATATGTTTAGTGGATGGGTAGTCAGATATGGGGAAGGGGATGCCTCCATGGACCCACACTGAGACATCCCTTCCATCTGAGGGACCAGCCACACGATGGATAGTATAGAATAGAGTTTATTCAGGGCATAGGGAGGGGAGTTGAGAGGGTAGTAGAGACAGAGAGAGCAGAGGAGTAGAGGCCATCCATGAGCACATGGAGAGAAGGGGAAAGGAATGGAGAGAGAGAGAGGAAAGGGGAAATAGGACAGAGCGAGAGCAAGAAGGCAAGAGAAAGGGGAGGGAGTAAGCAGCCCCTTTAGAGTGAGTCATGCAAAATTGCCTGTTGCCAGGTAACCATAGGGCAGAGCTTAGACTAAATGCTAACATTCCCCCATTTTAATTTAATTAAAAAAGAAAAAAATAGAAATAGGTGATGATGGAGCAGAAATAGGTTCCTCCTGATTTTTAGCTACTTCCTGCTGACTTTGGGGTGACGTGTCTCTGGGAAACCTAGGAAAATGGATATGGGGGTGTTGGTCCAGTCTTAGGATAGTTGGCTGTTTCCTTGCTGTCCAGAGTCTGTGGAAGCATCTGTGGATAGATCAGGAGTGGGTCCAGTAGAAGCACTGTGTCTGTGAGAGAAGATTGGAACATCTAGGGGTTGCTTCTCTGGAGCTCTCCTGGATGTAGTAAATGCCTGGACTTGACAAGATGGTGAAACATACACACACACACACAGACACACAAGTGTGTGTTATATATATTATAGGCAGAGAATGAAGTTAAATACGTTTGGGAAAAAAAAAATTTTCTTCTTAGGTGTGCATTTGAAACTCTTAGGTCTTTTTGGTTGAAGGCAATTCCCAGTTTCAGGGCATAGGAGAGGAATCCTGTTGGACCATGGTTGCCATTGGCCTGGAACCCTGAGATTGCAGGTGTGGCCATACCCCAGAACCGGGGCCCTCTCCATTTACCTGTAATCTTAAGTCACGTAAGATAAGGGTAAGGGGCGTGCCTAAGAGCCCTCTGCCTTGAGATTTGCATATTAATGAGGCCAGAGAACATAGGTAATTAAATTCTCCCCTCCCCAGCTCCTCCCCTTGACGCTCCCAAATTTAAGGGAGCTTCTCCTGGCATGTTGCTGGGGAGCGCACTTCATCTAGATTCACCATTCTCGTCACTAAAAACTACTTCATGGAAGCCCAGTCTGCGTGTCTTCTTGAGCCTACTTCTACGACTCTGCGACCATCTCAACCATGTGGGAGCCAAAGTGCCCCGGCGGGAAGTGCTCCGCCACTTTGGCCAGCGGGACTCCGACTCTGCCTCTGGGCCCAAATCCCACACGTGAGACCCCGCCATGCAGGAGGCCTGGGGCCACAGGCCCCTGCCCGCGTTCTTATTTCCCACAGAATCCCACACCCTGAAATAGATATTAATTGGGATATTAATAGATATTAAATTAGGCTATTGATTAACAGATGTACTTATCTGGATAGAGTCTATTTGGTCCATGAGAGGCAAATCTGAGTGGGTTTACTATAGCTTATAAATTTAAAAGAAATAGATTTGTTAACAACATGAACAGTAAGATGAGCAAACCTTTTGTGGAGCAGAAGAAACAAGAAGGGCTTTTTCTTTCTGTCTAGGAGACTGAATTTACATAATGAGAAACAATTTTAAATTTATAATTGAGAGACAAAGGAAACTCAAAACCTTGACCTTGAGAATACAGTTGATCACAGTTTAGTTAAAAGACAATCAAAGAAAACTTAAAATTTGAATTTGTGTTTATACAGTTGGATCATATAGTGGAATGTGTTATTAGTCTTAGGTAAATATATACGAACTCTATTAATGTTAGGACAGTGGCATAGCAAAAAGAGGAAATAAGAAGCATTTAGTCAATGGAAAACAAGTTTAGGTAAGGAAGTAACAGGTTACATCTGGGAAAGCTTATATCTAAACTTGTGTTTCGTTTATCATGAAGGCTGTAAGAAATCTGACAGTCTTAGCTAGCAAACAAATTTATTAATGAGTAAATATAGTGGTGGATTACCTTAGGGGTAAGGAGCTATGTCTCTTTTTTAGCTGTCAACTACAATTTCCTTAGCTGTCAATGTAGTCAGAAGTCTGGGAAAGAATAAGTTATAATCTAGCAATCATGTGTTAATTAAAATGACAGAGTTTCATCTATGGTCAACTACATAAAGAGTTCCCAAGTGCCTGTGGTCTCCATGGCAACTTGGGTGGAGTCAGTCTGGCTTTCAAGCCCAGAAGACAAAAACCTTTTTCTCTGTGGAATATATACCTGTGAAATGAGAAATGACTCACCTTGATTTAAACAATATGAGGTATTTGATTCTTAAGATATCCAGTCTTGTCCACAGTGTAGACCAATCCCCTGTAAGGCAATGGCAGTGCTTTTCAGTGGTTTTCACATCACAATCCAGGCAGTCTCTTGTAGCTGTGTCCATTATCTTCTGAGACCTTGGTAAACTGTTAGGCTTTGGGAGATTCTGTCATAAGCTTAAATATTAACACATATTAGCAGACTTCTGACAAGATTGAGAGCAGTATCTATTAAGCATAATCTGAGTTAGACAATAGAGCATACTATAATTTAATGGCAGTAGTAAAACTCACTATTTATTAAGGCAGGATAGGAAAGAAAATCTTAATTGTTAAGTGACATTGACAGGTTGCATTAGCAGAGAAAAACACATTTTGCATTAGAAGAGAAATACTTGGCTTAGAGTTGTGGACCAGAATGGAAAGAAATCAGAAAACTGACCAAGGTGGTGTGAGACCATGGAGACAGAAAGTATGTGTGTCCAGGAGGGTTCAGGCCTGTGACACGAACTGAGTGGGCAGGCACGCAGGCCCATTTCCCACCCTGTGTCAGGGTGGCTCAGGTAGCCAGGCAGCTGACAGTGGCCTGAGGACCCAGTTGTGCAAACATGGCAGTGGTGGCAGCAGCAGGTGGCAGTGGCTGTGAAGGCATTAGCAGTGGGTATGGCAGCAGCAGCTGCAGAGGTGGTAGAAGCTACTGAAGCAGAGGCAGTGGCATGTGCACACATATGCGCACACAGAAGGGATAGCAGGCGATGAAGACAGACACAGGCTGCATGGAGGCACAAGGTGTGAGTGCAGGGCCATGGCACTGACACTGCTGAATGCAGCGTCAAGGGGTCCATGCAGATTCCATGCAAGTAAGTAAGATTCCTCCTGGCAGTCAGAAGCCCCAGGCTAGTACTTCCAGCTGTGGGCCCTGCCCCTCCTGTCTGAGTCCATGGTGGACAAGGGGGTGGAAAGGGAGGTTCCTGAAGTAGCATTCCATCTCCTAGCAACTCCACCCAGGTTGTGTGAGAGAGCTTCAACAACGACACAGAAAGGCAGAGTTAAGCTGAGAGCTGAGGCAGGAGACACCAGAGCAAAAATGTGCCTGCAGCAATAGCTGCAGCTCTGGCCTAGGACTGTGTGCATGCTTTCCCTGCAGTGGCCAGTAGGGCTCTCACTCACTTCATGAAAAGCTGGGGTAGTGGCAGTGGTGGGGAGGCAGAGTCCTGGGCAGAGAGAGAGAGAGAGAGAGAGAGAGAGAGAGAGAGAGAGAGAGAGAGAGAGAGAGAGAGAGAGAGAGAAAGAGAGAGAAGAGAAGAGAGTAGAGGTTGGCCATGAGAACATGGAGAGAGACAGGGAAGGGATGAGGGGACAGAGTAAGGGCAGGAAAGCAGAACAAGAGCAAGAGCAAACAAGAGAGAAGAGGTGCAAGCAGCCCCTTTTATTTTGTTTTTTGTTTTTTTAGTTTTAGACAGGGTTTCTCTGTGTAGCCCTGGCTGTCCTAAAATTTACTCTGTAGACCAGGCTGGCCTCGAACTCAGAAATCTGCCTGCCTCTGCCTCCCAAGTGCTAGGATTAAAGGTGTGCGCCACCACTGCCAGGTTAAAAGTGGTTTTTTGGGTTTTTTTTTTTCCCCTCCTGGCTAGCGGTGGCACACCACTGCAGTCGCCACGCTCTGGAGTCCGAGGCGGCCTACTGTCTCTCCCGAGTTTGAATCCCGCCTGTGCTGGCTCACAGGAAAAACAAAACAAATCAAAAAAAGCCGCCAGCAGGTGGCGCACCTCTGCAGTCACTGCGCTCTGGCTCTGGAATCCGAGGTGGCCGTCTGTCTCTCCTGAGTTCGAATCCCTCCTGAGTTCAAATCCCGCCTGTGCTGGCTCACAGGAAAAACAAAACAAAACAAAAAAGGCAGCCAGCAGGTGGCGCACCGCTGCAGTCACTGCGCTCTGGCTCTGGAGTCTGAGGTGGCTGTCTGTCTCTGCTGAATTCGAATCCCGCCTGTGCTTGCTCACAGGAAAAACAAAAACAAAACAAACAAAACAAAAACAAAAAAAAAAAACAAAACAAAACAAAAAAAAAAAAAACAGAAAAAGCCCGCCAGCGGTGGCACACCGCTGCAGTCACCGAGCTCTGGAGTCCGAGGCGGCTGTCTGTCTCTCCCGAGTCCGAATACCAACTGTGCTTGCTCACAGGGGAAAAAAAAAAAAAAAACCTTAGCCTTAGCCAGGCGGTGATGGCGCGTCTTTAATCCTAGCACTTGGGAGGCAGAGGCAGGCGGATTTCTGAGTTCTAGGCCAGCCTGGTCTACAGAGTGAGTACCAGGACAGCCAGGGCTACACAGAGAAACCCTGTCTCGAAAAACCAAAAAAAAAAAAAAAAAATAGATAACAACATGAGTAAACAATATGAACAGTCTTCAGAAGGAACAAGAATTTATGATTATATAGTTAGATTGTATAGTGCAATATTTCATTAAAGTTAGGCAAATTTATAAGAACTCGAATAATGTTAGGAGAGTGGCATAGCAAGAAGAGGAAATATGAAGAGGAAATATGAAGCATTTAATCAATGGAAACTGAGTTTAGGTAAGCAAGTACATCTGTGAAAGTTTACTTCTGACCAAGTTGCTGGAAACTGAGATTAGAGGTCTGTTTCCTAGCTGTCAAGCTATAGTTACCTTAGCTGTCAATGTAGTCAGAAATCTGGGGAAGAGCAAATTATAATCTAGCAGTTATATATTAATTAAAAAAAAAAATGACAGAATCCACTAGCCAAAAATTCCCTGTGGTCTCTGTGGTCTTTATGGCAACTTGGGCAGAGTCAGTCTGGCTTCCAAGCCCAGAAGATGGAGGCCTTTTTCCCCCTGTGGGATGGATACCTGCGACATGAGAAATGACTTACCTTGATTTAGATAAGTCATTTGATTCTGATGGTATCCAGTTTTGTCCACTGTATTTCTCAGTGGTTATCATAACACAGTCCGGGAAGACTCTCGAAGCTGTGTCCATATCTTCTAAGACTTTTTGAGGTAAACTGTTAAAGACTTCCAGAGATTCTGTCTGTCATAAACTTAAATATATATAATAATTAACAGACTTCTGACAAGATTGAGCGCTGTATAGATTGGCTATATCTGAATAGAGTACACCATAATTTAATGGCAGTAGTAAAAATCATTATTTATCAAGACAGATAGGAATGACAATCTTAATTAAATATGACAGGTTGTGTACGTAGAGAAAAACAGATTTTTGCAATAGCAGAGAAACATTTGGCTTTGCATTAGCAGAGAAACACTTAACTTAGAGTTGGAGTGGACCAGAATGGAAAGAATCAGAGCACTGACAGCTGTGCAGTGGGACCATGATGACAGAAAGTGTGTCTGGAAGGATTCAGGCCTGTGATACAAACTGAGCATGCAGGCAAGCCTTGGGAATGGCTAGTCTGCAGGTTGAAGGGCAAGCATGGTCGCACAAGCATGCTGCACCGCGCGTGCAGTTGAAGAACCAGGCAGGGGTGGTGATGGACCCTGTGCCTGCATCCTAAAGTGCACACAGATCCTTAGGAGCCCAATAATGCCTTGTGCCCCCAGGGAGCACAGGCCACTGTGCTGCTGAATGGTGGCAGTGGCCACAGTGGCAGCAGCAGTGTATTTACTTCCACCAAGTGGGGCAGGACTTCCTCCCAGCAGCCAGAAACTACATCCGAGTGCTTCCCAAGGTGGGTGGGGAAAAGGAAGCTCCCAAAGTAGCATGCCAATATTCCAGCAGTGTGCAGACTATTCTTGTGGCAGTGGCGTGAGCGCTCAGGAAAATGGTTTCTCAGACAGGGCAAAAGCTGTTTTTCTCGTGGCTGTGGTGTGTGAGAGAGCGCCAAGTGTAGGGGCAGCAGATGGTTGAACATGCACGTGGGAAAGCAGGTCTCACAGAATCCCTGGCAGAACGCAAGGGGCCTGGCCAGACCTGCTTGCTTTTCAGGCAGCAAACCAGGATCAGAGCTAATGAGCAAATTGGAGAAGGGGGAGGGCAGTAAACTGAGTCCATGGCATGGGGAGGGCCAGACTTGTTTTTCACTTGGAGAGCCAGCTGAACCAGCAGCTGCAGTAGCCACAGGGGAGTTAGCAAATGAGGGAGGGGGAAGCTTACACTACAAGTTGCTAGTTTAGTGGCCATGTAAAAATATTTCTGTTTACTGTGAATTAGACCAAGATATCCCAGTAAGTAGGGATAAGAAAGACCTACGGATGAGAGAATGGGGTTTTTAACTGAACCTACCAGCGTCCTGAGGGCCTCATGAATAACCAGAGAGATTCTAGCACAGGTCAAACCACCAGGTCATCACGTGATGGGCTGGGGCTTTGTTCAGAGCCAGTGCCCCCAAGCTACAGAGAGCAGTTCACCTGGGCCCTGGGATTCTCAGCAGCAAGGAAAAAAAAAAAACTGTCTCAAAGGAAAGAGGAAAATCTCACCCAAGAGAAAGAGTCCTAGAACAACAAGAGTCAGTGAAAAGACCATCCTCAAGGGCAGCACAGGGGTTGCTCCAAGCTCAAGAACTCTCCCCTGGGACCATGAGGACATTTACTCTGACCAGTGGGGAGAAGGGGCTTACCAGTTCTCCAAAGTTTGGGCTAGCAAGCATTGAAATCTCGATGTGATAGCAGGGGGCATGCAAACGTGCAGAGTTTCTAAATCTGAGTCTTGGCACCATATGATGTGTTTATAAAAAGATAAAGAGAGGTGGGATATGTTCTACAGATGTGTGGTGAAGTGTAGGGAAGGGGCTGCCTTGGTGAGTTTTGGCACCATTTGATGTGCTTATAAAAAGATAAAAAGAGGAGGAATATGTTTTGGTGGATGTGTGGTGAGCTGTGGGAGGAAGAGGATGCCTCCACAGGCCCATGTTGAGGCATCCCCCCTGAGGGACCAGCCACACAATGGTATGGTATAGTATAGAACAGAGTTTATACAGGGCATGGGGATGAAAGTTAAGAGTGTAGTAGAGGCAGAGAAAGACAGAGGGAGAGGAAGAAAGAAGGAGAGAGGAGAGAGAGAGAGAGAGAGAGAGAAGAGAGAGAGGAGAGAGAGAGAGAGAAGAGAGAGGAGGATTTTGAGGTTTTGAGGTTTTGAGATTAAAGTAGAGGAGTAAAGAAGTAGAGGCTGTCCGGTGAGCAGGTGGAGAGAGAGGGAAGAAGGGATGAGAAGGCAGAGAAGAAGCAGGAAAGCAAGAGCAAGAGAGGAGCAAGAGATAGAGGAGGGGCATGCAGCCTCTTTTATAGTGAGTCAGGCACACCTGGCTGTTGCCAGGTTAACTATGGGTCAGAGCTTAGGAAATGTTAAAACACAGAATCCTAGGATGTAAAAAGGAGATGAGAGGTTATGCACTATATGGGTAACATCTTGGTGCCAGTGTTACCACAATGAATCAGTAGCATCAATTGTGGATACTCCCCCCCAAAGAAAAGAAAAGAATCGCTCCAGTCCATCCTAAATTCTCACTTTAGCTTTTTTAAGTGACACTCACATCCTCCAATCTAGGAAACTCAAAGCCTGGCTCCCCGTAGACAGGAAGGCTAAATGAGTTATTCATAGAAGGGAGTTCCAAGTTGGTGCCAGGCGTGCCAAAGTACAGTTACATTATTTGGTGGAGCTTTATCTGGATTGGGGGCATCCTTATCCATCCTTTAGCTCACTCCTTGACTCTGAAAGGACACAGGCCCTCAGCATATCATGGATCTCAGAGTTTGACTCTGACTCTCACAGTTCACAATGAATATGTAGGGGAGGCTGCTATGTTACCTCTGAAGAGTTTGTGGTAACAATGGCACCATTCATTTGGTGAAGAATGGAAAACATGACTATATCAGATAATTTGGAGTCACTGCATGTGGGCTGGGGCAGTCCAGTCCACTCTAATCTGTATCCTTGACTTTTGCAAGTACCCATGGCCCCCTCGGTACCCCATACCTGAAATGATGAACTTTGATGAAAATCCTTGAACCGAAGAGGCACAGCCTAGTGGCTATCATATCTATCACCATACTGAGAACCAATATAGTCTGGTTGCAGTTGTCTTACTTTGTTTTCTTTTGCTGTGATAACAACAACAGCAATGAAGATCAAGGTAAATTCCAATAGGAAATGTTTGTTTTCAGTTATGCTATCAACTTGTTAAATCCATGATGGCAGAACAAAGACAAAGAAGGGGAGTTAGGAGCTGACATTTATCCACAACCATTAGGCAGTAAGAAATCATTAGAATCATAGCAATGTTTGAATCTTCTAAGTCTACGCCCCAGTGACTCCCCTCCTCTAATGAGAGCACACTCTCTAATCCTGCCCTAACCAGTCCAAACTATAGACAAAGTATTCAAATATATGAGCCTAAGTCACTCACACCACAATATTCCACTATTCCCATATAGTCTAGTGGCAACGTCATAATGCAAAGTTCAATTAGTCCTACTTCAAATGCTCTTACAAACTTCAACAGTCTTAATACAGTTTAAAACTCCAAAGTTTCTTCTCAGACTTATGGGAATCCTTACTTTTAAACCCTTTAAAATCTAAATGCAAATTATATACCTGTAATATACAATTTCGCATACTATGCATTAACATTTTTAAATGACCGTGTGGGATCATAGTAAAGAAGTACTGGATCAAAGCAAGAATGGAACTCAGCAAGGGAATAAGATAACTCCTATAACTCCACAGCCGATGTCGAAGAACTTAAGTGACTTGACCTTTTCCGCTTTGCTGCCTGCAACATAGTTCTCTCTTCCATTGCCCTGTATCTTGCTCTCTTTGACAGACATACCACAGCTCTGGCATCTCTAAGATCTTGAGATCTCCAGTGCAATTCAGGTATCACTTTAACAGGTGCATATTATTACCTTTCAGGGCTTCCATGCAGGTACTCCCCTGTGGCCCGGCAGGCCTAAGTGACTCTCCTTTATCAAGGAGTATTATTCCATAGTCCCTTTACTCATGTGTCCCTCATGACTCATGTGGACAACACTGCTGATTTCAATTGCACATAGGATGTAGGCCAGCTTTCTACATTTGAAGCACCTTTTCTTTCTTGTTGCATTTTAGGAGGAGAAAAGTTCTCAGGGATTCCCTCTTTTGCAAACTGTTAGCTTAGCTGGGTGGGCTGTGCCCTGAGGGAACCACTTTCTTCATTCCATTTTCTGTCAGGTCTTCTTTTAGATTTCTTATCTCTTTCATCACAGGCCTTAGTGCAAACATTAAATTTCCTAGCTCAGTTTTTCTCCTCAAATTGTACATTTGCTGCATTTGTTTTTTCATTTTAAATCTACATGAGAGGGATTACTAATAAACATAAGAGGAAAATCAACATTAGGCTGTCTTGAAATCTTCCTTACCAAGGAAATTAATCCATGACTTCAATTTAACCTCAGACAATTTCTTAGGACACGGCAAAAACCAACCACATTCTTTACCAAAAAACTCACAATAATAATTTCTGGCACAGTTGCTAATAATATCGTTCTACTCTGAAATCTCTTGTATTCACATTGTTCTCAGGATATCTGTCTTCTAAGCTCCTATAAGAATGGCCTGTTAAGCCACTTAAATTGTTCAACTGCTTTCCTAGTCCAAAGTCTCACAACACACACACACCCACACACACACACACACACACACACCACACACACACACACACACACAGAGAGAGAGAGAGAGAGAGAGAGAGAGAGAGAGAATTTTCAGACGTCCACAGCAATTAACACATTTCCAGGTATAAAATTATGTCTTAGCTCATTTTCTATTCCATGATAAGATTATGATGACTAAGGTAGCTTTAGAAAAAGTGTTTAATCTAGGTTTACGATTCAGAGCTTTACAGTTCATGAAGTAGAGTTAAAGAATAGCCTAGAGCTCACATCATGATCCACATGATTCACAACCATGAAGCACAGAAAAAAAAGGCACACCATCAATGTCACAAGTCTGAAATATCAAAGCTCACCCTGAGAGATACATATCCTTAAACAAGGCTAACCTAACCCTCTAAACTTTGCTAAAGAGTTCCCCCAATTGGGGACTAAGCATTCCAATACATTAGCTTATGGCAGCCACTCTCATTCTAACCAACACACTGAAATACACAAACTTTGGTAACCCCAAATTCTCTATTGCAACATGAAAAAAGTTTGATGCAGTTATATGTTAACAAAGTTCTTATGCTAAGTAATAAATGAAGATACTTTACAAATATGTTGGTGGGTCTGTCATGTAGGTGGGTTATATAACAGAGCAGGTAAAACACTGTCAGAAGTCTTGACCACTGCCTGACAACATCCATACCTAGTTGACTCATGGACACCAAGTATTTATTTAACATTTCAAGTGTTTTTCATATGATGTTAGATCTATATAGATGTAAGCAAGAAATCGCTATTTAAGAGGTTAAAAAATAGCCACAGATAAATTCTAATTATACTCTGAACCTACAGCATTCCAACCTCTCCACATTACTGTTGTTGTAACCAATCAGCTTTTGCAAGAATTTTCTGGCTCCTGTACAGAATTGTCTTTTCTTAGGAGAGCTGGTGTTGTGAACTTTTATTTATTTATTTATTTATTTATTTATTTATTTATTTATTTATTTAAGAAGTATTGGTTACTGAAAATATATTCCTCCTTCATGCAATATATCTCCAAGCATTGTTTTCCCTCCCTTCCTCTTAGACTCCTCCATTTCCTCTCTTCCTATGATCCCTCCATTTATTCACAGTAATTTTTTTTTTTTTTTTTTTTTTTTTTTTTTTTGGTTTTTCGAGACAGGGTTTCTCTGTACAGCCTTGGCTGTCCTGGAACTCACTCTGAAGACCAGGCTGGCCTCGAACTCAGAAATCTGCCTGTCTCTGCCTCCCAAGTGCTGTTCACAGTAATTATTAAGAAACAAGTTGGCTCACAGAATTTGGTGTACTCTTTCTTTGGTCTGTTGGGACCTTTTAGTGTAGGTGAATGGTTCTTTTTTCTTCTCCAAAAAAATCATATGAAACACACTGTCAAACAGAAATCAACAGAATCAAAGGTGAGCTGTAGTGGGGTGTTTGTGCCCATCTTTATGTGTTAAGAGATAGATGGCATGCCTCCCAACTGAGGTTTCATTTTTTATGACCCCTGGCGTAAAACTGAGGCTGCCCTAGTGTCCAAGATGAAATTTCTTGGAGACTCTGCTATCAGCCCACAGGAAACTTGTCTGTATAAGAGAGAATTTCAATGTGAAATGATCATGTTGGAAGTACCCTCATATCATCCCTTGATTTTGCAAATGCAGGAAGTGCCCAATGTTAGCCATGATTTTGCAGTAAAGATGGATAAGAGAGTTGCTGAGATGGGAGTTCTGGCTTGCTGTTTATGATATGTGTATGGGAAAAGGAGGAGTGAGCCAAAGGCTTCTTTCCAAGCCTCCTAATGACAAATCAGGCCGCTTTCTGTCTTGCTGGGCTTCCTCATGAATTCTTTTGAAACAGAAGTCCACATCTGTACTTTACATAGGCCAGTTTTCAAGTACAAAGTTTCACCAGATGCTTCACTTGTATGCCTGCTATGGAGAGGATTAGCTCTCATGAAGGCAAGAACTATACTTGCTCCTTTCCTAACAGTTTGGACAATATTTTGTGCACTTCAGTATCATGTAAACAATTGGACTGAACTTACTGTGTTGCTTCTATTATAGAGAACTGAAGTAGAAACGTCTAGTTCTTTGGAAAGTTAGTTATGCTAAATGATGGTTTGCTGAGGCACACAGGTGAAAGGATGTCTTGCTAAAAGCAAACACATGAAAGAAGGTTTTCCTGAAGCAGGCACAGGTGAAAGAATGCTTGGCTATAGCAAACACGAGAAAGTATAAATATGACCCCACAGACAGTAGGAGATAAGCTTTGGTTTGGTTTGTTTGGCCTCGCTACTCTTCCTAAAGACATGCATGTATTGGTTTGCCTTTACATAGCGTTGTTGAGCTCAACTTGTGATAACTTCAACGTTGAAGAGAAAATTCACCAAAAACTGCTAGTGAGGCTTCTGTGGGAGCTTGCTGCTTTAGTAGCCTTGCCTCAGGCCAGTTGGCAAGCTGGCAGTTTCTCCAGGATGGAACTACAACTGCCTGCGTCTGCTTGCTGAAAGGACTGGACTGTAGCTGCCGGTTTGTACCTGGAGTCTGCCTGCCTAAAGGACTGGTCAGCAGCTGCTGAATCATATTTGGTGTTCGCTACAAGACTGAACTGTTGCTCAAGAAGATCGAGCTCGCCTCCAAAGAACTATTGCTGAACAGGTCCTCTTCCTCCCTATCCTAATAACTTTACTCTTCCACTACCTCTGCTGGGTGGTAGGCTAGAGGGCAAGTTGAACTCTTTTTAAAATTAGGTTGCAAAACATTTATGCCTACAGAGAATGCTGAGGCTTTAGTGAATTTCTGGAGCTGAGGATATCTTATTCTGGTGAAACTCTTAAAAGCATCAGAGATGAAGATGAGTAGTGAATGATTTAGGAGAATGAACAGTACAGGTGGAACAGATTCTGTCTTTAAAAGTTACACACCCCATGGCATACTATGTATTTTTTTTTCTGGCAGAAAAATATGCTGGGGGTTCCAGGGTAAGGCTACCTTCTTATGAGGTATTAGTATGAGAAGTGCTTAGAAATTCTACTCCCATATACAGGCTAATGCTACAGTATTCACTGAAGGCCAGATGTAGATGACAGATCCCTGTTGCTTAAGCACCACTGTAATTCCAGAAAGCACCATGTAGGTGCTTGGAGAAGTGTTGCCAATGGTCCTGGTTATCTCTGGACCCTGTAGGTATACACTCAGCATTCCAGGTAAGCTGTGACTTCTATTGCAGAAATACCATGAATATGAGTAGAACAGTCAACTCAAATTGGATTGAGGGCCTGATCAGCAGGGCAGAAACCATGTTGGCTACTATAAGCCTAGTCAGTGAGCTGTGGCTGGTCAAACTATAGGCCCAAGCAGGCAACAATCATGTGGTATTGTTTTGTTAAATATGTTTTTTTTAATGCCTTTCAAATTGTGTTCTACTCATTTCCTGTTATGCCCACAGTTTACAGCTTTTATTGACTAGATGTCTGTATTCAATGGGCAATGATTAAATCACTTAAAAACCTCTCCAGGTAACTATATTTCCTTACCAATCCAAGGGAATTTATCTTTCTCCTTTTGCCATGCAACTGTCTTTCTTGCTGGTCTCCTTGTTGAGCTGCATACTATGCCACTGAAGATAGTCTACCATCTCTTCCCAACCAGGGGGATTTTTTCAAGCTCCAAATTTTCAGTGGCATAGACCCCATAATTTTCAGGATACCCATTGCCTGACATTTGGAGACAAGGAGGCCCCTGTGCTACTTCTTTGGTGATATTGGCACCCTGACAATGCTTAGAGAGTCCCTTAGAAGCAAATATAGAGAAAAGTATAAACATTTATTACTCTGATCAAAAGATCAGGACTAAACAAACATTCATATTAATTGATCAGAAGAATTAAATCATACATACCAAGTAGAAGAAAGGAAATAAAATAAAAGCATCGAAAGCCAATGTTGATAAAGCCAGAAATTAAAGAGATAAAAATAAAAATCAAGTTCATGAAACTAAAACCCTAGCCAGACAGGCAAAAATTGAAGACCATTCACAGATTGTTAAGAAAAAAACAAACAAACAAAGCAGGGAATATCACTATAAAACCTATTGCCATGAGCAGGATATATTTGAATACAGCATCCAAAAGTTCTTTGAGGCTTTTTGTTTATTAGGCTATACACTGTTTGGTGTGGATCTGGGTATGTTGGGTTGTCTGTGATGCCATTTGTTTCTGCTTCCACAATCCCTCACTTTCCTTAGAGACTGGTTACACATGATATGAGGTACAAAGCCTTTTGGGGTTCTTCCCATTTGGGTGGTAGTGAGATTATGCCTGGCTTAGGACTAAATGAAGTCATTCAGCCCTTTTGCCCTGGTCTTCACCACATGGGCTTCTCTGCACTGTTTTCATCTTTATGGTAATGGATTGCAATTAAGCATTTGCATTCGGTGAAGAAAATGGGGTATTCTATGAATTCAGTTACTCAGATATGAAGACTTTCCTTTGAAGAGATGCCTGGTATCATGTCAAATGGTCATTCCTGTTCACTCTTCTGAAGGAATTAGCTTGGATTTTTTCTATATTCTTTCCTATCAGTAGAAAAAGGGGAATCTAGAGCAAATCTCAGGAAAGTGCCCTGAGATTGTCCTCCAGAGCCGCTATGTCTAACATCTGTCCTTATTGAGATGCAATATAAATCCTTGGCAAAACATGATTCCCTGCCTAATATCACTGGATCCTGTAGAGTAATGTGTGCCTGGGGTCCTATTGTCTTCATCTGTCTCTCCTACTTGTCTGCAGAAGTTTGCCATAAGCAGAGGGACAGCTTCAGTCCTCCCTCTTAGACAACAGTTCTCACCTTGTGGGTTGTGACTCCTTAGGGGACCACATATTAGATATCCTGCATATAAGATTTTTATATTACGATTTATAACAATAGCAAAATTTCCGTTATGAAGTAGCAATGAAAATAACTTTATGGTTGGGGGTCACTACAGCAGGAGGAAATGTATTAAAGGATTGTAGCATTAGGAAGGTTGAGAACCACCACCCTAAGGCATGTCAGAAACGCTGCCTTTCAATTTGTTTCACCTCATACTTGCTTGTGTCGATGACAGGAACTTCTTAGCACCTTCTATGCTCAAATTACACAGAAGGCAATGCTATTTGGGAGTCATAATGCAACAATGTTATTTTATGAGGAATACATGGGGCCTCAAAGTCTAAATAATTACAATGTGTGTCAACATACAAATTATACCAGGATTCCTTTCAACACATAATAGTGTTAAACTTGTGATACTACAATATTCAGAAAAACTGTACAGAAAGAAAATTGAATGACCTTGAGAAGGAGGCCAGCTGATAAAGAATGTTTTCTTAAGAAAGAATTAAAACATATTTGTACTTTTTAATTTTTGCAACAAAAATATATATAATCTATATATTATGAAATATGTGCAATTTCATTTAATGTCTCTGATAGATAAATGTATACATGACAAATATATACACATTATATATTATAAATTACATATTAATATATTATTTATTTACATATAATGTACATTATTTTCTATATATTTTATATAATATCATTATATTTATAAATATACATAAGTATATATAATATATATGTACATATTATATATCAAATATATAAATGTATATAAATATATACAATAACATACAGTTAATATATGATATATAAACTATATAATATATAATATACTTATATATAATATATAATATGCTTATATATTATTATACTTATATATTTAATATGTAATAATATAGTATATATTATGTATTTAATATATAATAATATATATTATATATTACATGCTGTAATATGTATTTTATATACATTATGTATAATTACATATGTAAATATATGAGTATATTTAATGTATATTATATACCATATTAATATATATAATAAAATATATATGTATATTATAATATATATTCTACTATAGATATAATTATATACATATATGTATTATATGTTATATATAATATATATGGTAAACATATAGCATATGTAATACATAATATAATATTTAATATATCATATATATTATATGTACAATTATAATATATAATTTTAATATTAGTAAATAATATATATTAATATGTTATGTAATTACTATAGTAACATATTAATATATATGAATATATTATGTGTATTACCTCCTGCTCAAGTAGTAGAGAGTGGTGGTTTTGATGTAGTAACTACAGTATCTATAAGTGTTACTTTTGTCCAAAAGAAAGTAACTACTGTAGATTGTGAGACAGTATCTTTATGTATCTCTTAGTTAGGATTCTAAGATCAGATTTGCTAGGAAATTCATGCATTCTTCTTTTTAATTTAATTTAATCTATGTTCAACATGACCACTCTTTCCCTGAACACTTCATCACATGCACTGTGAAAGTGACTCACAGGAAGGGTGAAATAGTGTTTCTGGCCTCCAGAGGAGGCAAACAGGAGAATCCAGCAAGAGAAAGTGGCATACCGAAATGTGGTGTCCACCCAGCATTGTCACTAATTATCCAGGAATTAGAAATATTTCCAAGGCTGGGAGCTGTGGTGCTATTCTTGTAGGAAGTGATAAAGCCTGTTCAAAGGGGCTGCTGGAATTTGTGTCCTGCATTTAAGGGCCCAGCACAGTTTCTTAGTGAGGAAAATCATAGTAAAAAGTAGATGAGTGTTACTTCTATTAGAATTTGATTCCAGTCCCTTCTACTCTGGGGTCATGCTGCTTACCCTGTTCATCAGGATTTATCAAGAGAACATGTAGCCCAGTGGGGCACAATACAGCTTAGCAGCCACAGTGAAATTTCAGAAATAAAAGTCATTATATTCTCCCTTTTTGGACACATGTCAAATGTGGTACAGGAAAACTCCTACAGTGTGAGTCCAGGATCAGCTTCTCACTTCTGTTCCTCCCAGAGGCCTTTCCAGTCAAAGCACTGCCTTTAATAGTTAACCAGCTACCTAAAGTGAGTACACTTACAGAGGGCAAAATTACAGTGGTGAGAACTGAACTAAAAAGGTGTCTTAGCATCCAGGCAAAGGGTCAGAGGGTAAAAGTGCTAGCTGCTCTAGCCGGATATTTGGAGTTATATCCCTCCCAAACCACAGAAAGTGTGAGGTTCAATCTGGTGCAACTGAAATCCTAGCACTCCTTTATCACGATGGGAGGTAGAGGAAGGAGAACTGGCCACAGTCTCTCAGGACAGCTAGCTCAGACTAAGAAGTGCTGCAGCAGAAACATGAGAGGTCCTGCTTCAACATGGTGGCAAGCAGGAAACAATGTGCAAACTGTCCTCTGCTGCCCATAAGTGTACAGTGGCATGCATGCATTGAGCTCACACTGATATACACATGTAATTATTTTAAAGTTTAATTTTACCTGGGGCTAGAAAGCTCAGCTAATCAATACACCTGCTGGTCTTTTAGTCAGTGGGGCAAAGTTTTGTTTACAGTACTCCCAGGCTCACAAACATTCTAACTCTAGTTCTAAAGGATCTGGCACCCACCTTTGGCCTCTCTAGGCATCAGGGACATAAAGACTCCACTCACTTAAACAAAATACTCAGCAGCCTAAGAAACATTGTATCCCCCACCAAGGAGATAAAGCCTGTCTAGGAGTTCTAAGTCTCCCTTTCCCATGATTGCTCCGCCTGTGTTAGGAACCTCCTGTAGAATACAGAAGTAAACCTTGAGTTCATTAAGCTGTAACTCCCATTCATGCCTCAGAACAAGATTCTTCTCTGAATATTTTAGTTCTGTGTTTTGATGTGAGAGGGCTACATACAGCCTTTCTGATTGCAAGTGTTTCACCACTAAGTGACATTCCCAGGTTGATTCCTCTCTGCTGAAGTCCACTGGAAAAGGACTGCTCATAGTTTTCCCTTGTCAGCTCTAAGTTACTCATACCTCCCAAGGGCCTGGCCTCAGCTACTTGCAGTTTAATTACAATCACCTGCCATGCTGTCTTCCCTTAAGGCACTGACACAGGACTTCTCAGGAGGGCCCGCCCTCTGCAGTTCTTCTGTACTAGGGCTTGTGACCTAAAGGGAATCTCATGGTCTGGCTTCTGCTATGAACCAATTATCCAAGGGTAGAGAGGGATCTGGTTTCTCTTACATCCCACTTATAACACAGGGCTTTGCAAAGGTAAGGTCCTCAGAGAAGGCGCTGGGAAGAGATTCCCTTTAGTTTAGTTTTAATCTTAGTTAACCAGAATGAGAGACGAAACATAGCTGCACAACACACATTTAATTTTATTCAGTTCTTTATGTTAATGCCAGTATGTTTTCTGTTGTTCAGGAAATTCCAACTTTAATGGTGTCATATTGTGTGACATATTACAAATTAGAAAACATTCTTGTTTGTTTTTAAGATAACAAATTTCTCCTGACCTAAATCAACACAGGCATTATTGATGTCATTTTTAGTCTTAAAATTCTCAAGTAAATGAGCGTTATAGTAAAAGTTAACATTCTAAAATAATGAATCTATGTCACCCAAACAGAACAATAAGAAAGGAATGAGTTACAGTCTCTTTCCAATAGCTCTAATTTGGGGGTCTACCGCTTATTCTACTGTTCTGTCTGACCATAAACTGATAGTGCACTACAGGTTGTGCTGGTCAGAGCAGTAATATCTATCATCTGCTGGGCTTTTCTGGCCTAGGCCCTCTCTTGCTGTTCCCTCAAAGCCTCTGCATACTTCTCAGGATAGGATTGGGGATCCTGCCTAACGATGCTGGCATAAAACTCCAGGATTTTCATCTTAGTGGTTTCAGCATACGCCCTGGGTCCCCACAGGAACTCAAAGCGAGGAGGATGACTGTTGGGCACCTGCCTGTATTCCACATACCCTTCCTCTACAAAATTTTCAGTGATGAGACTCCTGGGGTCCCCAAATACAAAATGATCAATTCCAGCATACATCCCTAGGTTATTCATTGCAAACCAGAATACCTCCTCACTGACACAATTGTTCTCTATAAAGATGATGCATAGGACAATTATAACCAGACCTGTCTTGGGTACACCTATAACTCCATGCAGTATACCATCATAGGTGATCCCCAGAGCAGGGTAAAGAAAATAGGAGTGGACAAAAGGGTCCACTTCCAACATGTCAATGCCAAAAATCACCTTCATACACTCAGCGGCCCTACTAAAGATCACAGAGTAGTGCTCCTCATAATCTCTCAAGGCCTTCTGCATCATTTCTTCCTTATTGGTTAACTCCATCCTTCGAAACTTAACGAGCAGGAATCTCACCAAATCAATTATCTTTTCATCTAGTTCACCCACAGAGGGGAACTCGGTATCAGGCATCCCTTCTAGAGGATTGTCAGATGATGCCTCTCCAGTGGAACCCGTGTCAGTGGGAGGAGTGGAGGGTGTTTGAGAATGCTGGGGAGAACTAGGTGCTCCTCCAGCAGACCCATCCCCTGAGATGGCGGCAATGGCTTCTACCTCCCCTGCCTCAGCTATGGGGCCCTGGTCATCCCCGGGGCCCCTTTCTTCGATTTGGGCCTGAGGGATGTCCTGGATGTTGTTCTCAGTAGGTTCCATCTTCAGTTTCCTTGGAAAGAGCAGGCAGGATACCGTGCAGGTCACAGGGATGAAGATTCACAAGCTTGAGGAAAAAAGGAAAAAATGTGAGGGGACTCTCTATCCAGGGGCAGCTACCCAAAAACCTGTTACAGGAATTTTCTTGGGTAGTACTCTCAGGTCAAAGGACTATGGTACTGCATGCACCCCTAAAAACCTGAAAGAGGGAAAGACGTGGCTTCTCCAGGTCCATCCCTCTTCTCCTCTGAGGCAAATGCCAAGTAGTTCTGTGCCTCTAAGATATACTCAAAGCAAGGGTGCCTCACCTCCTTATATCTGGTCCAGAACAAGTCAGTATGATGACATTTTGTTAAGGTATAAGATCAGCCTGATCCAGGATAAATGTAAAGGAGGAGGTTGTTCCATATGACCCCCATATCCATATTCCTTAAAACAAGGGGTTATGCTTTGTGAGACAAGGGGAACAGGAGGTGAGGGAAGGGAATCCATCCAAAGTGCCTAGGTTTTTCCCACTACTGACAAGAGGGCAGGGACTTTCTGAGTCTTTGTGTTGGCTGATAGGACTCCTTTGGCTCTTACCTTCGTACTGATGCACCAGATCCTTCCTCTGATGACTTGAGTCAAGGCCTTCAGCTCCTTTAGACGAATGCCTGGAAATAAGATGGGAGTTCAGACTGACACCTTTGCGAAAGACTACTGTAGAGAAAACGGTTCAGGGAAGACATTTTTGGGGACCCATGTCTGTGCTCTAGGCTGGCATTTCATCTAATCATCCTCTGATATCCTTGCCTGGAACTTGCCTGGTCCTGGAAGCCCTGTAGTTAACCAAAGTCTCCCACTCTGATCACACTCCTCACCTCCCTGTGATCCTTAAAGCTCTCAGGAGAAGTGAGAGGAGAAGTGTCTCAACTACCTGTGTGTGAGATCTCCAGTGATGACCACATACATACATGACCTGGGGTTGTCTCTGCTAAATATGGATTCCCAAAGTCCACCTGAATTTCATCTCACCCCATCCTTGAGATTTCTCTTTTACCCCTGACCTTATTTCCTCCAAACTCTCATATCCTGTCAGAGACAGTTTAAGTAAACAAGGCACTTAAGCCCCCTAAGCTATGACCCCAGGGCATATGGGAGTCTGCAAAAGAGTTTTCCTTGATTTCAGATATAGTCCTCATAGGAAGCCTAGCTACTAAACACTTCTGCTCTCCATATGTAGCTACCTCCTCTGAAATAACATTAATCCTAGGATCAAGTGCATCTTTTCCCAGGTAACATTCACCAGTAGGCATGCAAACAAACAAACAAACAAAAAAAAAACCCAATACTAGCTACCCATCCACGGTTCTCCAGGCATTAGAACTGATCCATGCAGACTCTAGTTCCTTGTTAAGAGTAGATATAGGGTCTCTTCAAATCTATACTTCTTACAGTGGTTGCTCACCTGGATTGTTGGAAGATATTAGACAATTCCCTCTTGTAGCTCTGTCTGTTGTTTGGTGATACCACACACTGCGCAGGCTCACCTTCCTGCAGAGGAGAAAGAAGTGAAGGCAAAGTCCATCTCAAGAATGCTGGGGTGTTTGTCAAGACAGGCAGAATGAATTGGATCCTTCTTTTTTTTTTCCTGAGGATTCTGAAGGTTTTCCAAGTATGCTTTAGAAGGCCCCTGCTGACCTTTAGACCCAGACCCAGGACAAACCTGACCTCAATCTAAGCCCCTTAACAGGAAATGAGAGGTGACATCTTTGGTCCAAAGTCGTACACAGAAACAGTGTGGACTGTGGAGGATTGGGGAGCACTGAGAGGGCTCATTCCTGTCATACTCTGAACACCAGGAACATTGATTGACACATGGCTCTGAGTTCCCTGAATCCCAAAAGGCAGTTACTGAAGATAGGAGAGGGGCACGTTCGCCACAAGTCAGCCTTGATTTACATCAGCATAGTCAAAATTATACAATGTAGCTTTTTAAAATCTCATCCTGTCTATCTCTGACAAGTTTCTCTAACTACTACTCCTAGCACCCATCTTGATGGACAGAAGCATGGGCCCCTTCTCTTTCTGGAGTCTCTCCTGTGCATGCAGTTATTGGAGAGTATGTAAGTGTGTGGATACAACTTAATTCCTGCAAGCACACACCACTCTAATTATAAATTGAGTTCACTCTAGATCCCTGCTTCTCAACCTTCCTAGTGCTGTGACCCTTTACTATAGTTCTTCTTCATGTTGTCATACCAATTCATAAAATTGCTTTTTATTATAATTCCATAACTGTAATTTTGCTATAGTTACAATTCATAACGTAAGTATCTATATTTTCTTCTGGTCTAAGGTGACCCCTGTGACAGGGTCATGTGACTCCCAAAAGTGTTTCAACCCACAGACTAAGAAACACTATTCTAAATGAACTGGGGCTCCTGCAGTCCACATGCAACACAAATCTCAAAAGCAAAGTCACCAACTAGTTTAAGGAGACCTCTAAATATCGCTCTTCTCTATTTGTGCACAGTGAGCACATGGTCAAAGGACTTTTTATTAAAACTGGATCCCCATTTGGTGCAGTGCTCACCATGGGGGTATAACTTTAATATGGTGGGACCCTCACTCTGAATTGGAATTTTCCCAGTCCACTGTCCAGTCATTCTTTAATCCTGGACATGAGCATCTTCCTCATAACCGCAAAACTGTGCCTCTATAATTCTCAGGGACTGGCCTGCCGAACAATGACAAGTGGCTTGTGCCTACAAGTAGGCCCCACTTGATATCATAGTAATCAAAGGGGTAAGACTACATTATTTGAGGCCCTTCAATCCTGGAAGAGGATTCCGGAGTTCACCTTCCACTTTCACCTGGACTCCTGTAGCAGGGCGTGGTCGTCTCCCTCCAGGAACCTCACAAAATGGCTCCGATTCCCCCCAAGTTCCCGGAAGCAGAAAGCATTGACAAGGAATTCCACCTTCCAGAAACCTCATAAAATGGCTCTGAGCCTTTGAAGTCACCGGAAGTAGAAGGCTCTGACTGGAACTACCACCCTTCCTGGACACTCACAAAATGGCTCTGAGCCTCCCAAGTCGCCGGAAGTAGAGGCGCTGACTAGATTTTCCCCCTGCTGGACACTTAGAAAATGGCTCTGAGCCTCTGACCTCCCAGGAAGTAGAAAGCACTGACTATAATTACCTCCTTCCTGAATACTCACAAAGTAGATCTGAGCCTCTGAAGTCCCCAGAAGTAGAAAGCACGGACTATAATTCTGGTTCAAGGCCGCTAAAATAAATAAATAAATTAATTAATTAAAAAAAAAAAAAACACAACAAAACAAAAAAACGTGCTGAGCCTTTAAAGTCCCTGAAGTCCCTGGATGAAGGAATTACTAACTAGAATCCCCCCTTTGAGGACACTCTCAAAATGTCTCTGAGTTGAGTCTTTAAAGTTCCAGGATAAAAAATATGCTAACTGGAATCACCTCTTCCAGGATATTTACAAAATGACTGAGTCCCTAAAGTCCCTGGATTAAGAAAGCACGAAGTGTACTTACCCCTTCCGAGGACCCTCAGGAAAGGGCTTGATTCCCCCACGTCTCTGGATTCAGAAAGCCTGATGTGCCAGCTCTGAATTACGTGTCTGAAGATGCAGAGCTTGCTGAGTGGACTTTACTCTTCCGAGAGCTTCGCAAAATGGCTCTGAGTCCCCAAACCGCCAGTATTTGACTGTAGAACAGAGGGGAGGGGAACATTCCCACAAATCAGCATTGCGGAATCTTCTAGCCTCCAGGGACATCACTAAAGGTCTCTGAGTCATCCAAGTCCCCGGATGAACATGCGGAAGTTTAGGTCCCCAAACATTGCTACAACTTCTCCCTGACTTTATATAACTTTATGTAAGACCCTCAGAAGGACACAAGGTATCTTGGTTATTAAGGTTTCTCTTTCTAGAACGGCTTCTGAGATCTACTGCCAGCTTCCACCTGGACTCAGAAAGTTACGCCATCCTCTTCTCTCTGGGAAACTCTGAAGTTTTCCTAAGAGCTGGGTCTCCCCATCCCCTGAGGGAAGCAGAGGAAAGGGAGCTTTTCAACAGGTCAGTCCAGTTTAAAGGACTGCATATCAGACCAGAACGGTGATAGTATCTATGGTCTCTCCGTCCAGAGTGGAGCTTCAACATTCCACTCTCAGGTCTTGCTTAGCCTCTGCAAATTAAATACCCCTTTAACCCTCCAGGAAAGACAAAAAACAGTGCCTGTCCAGAAAAATGACAGAAAATAGTGCCTGTTCAGAGTAGGCGGCAATGAAAGTAGAAGGGCCCCATTTTTCTGTTTGCGCCATTGGAATCTAGGCTAAATCTGTGCAGAGCAGAATCATGTGAGGGTACTTCCTATCCTTAAAAGGACCATTGTAGTCAACTTTAAACTTTCACCTACACTCTGAAAATATCATACTGAGTGACTGTCTCCTGTTCAGAAACGTCACAAAAATGATCTTTATCTCCTAAGTCTTCACATGTGGAAAGGTGAAAAGGAGGCTAATTCCTGATGTTCTAGCACTCACTGAGGCATTTCTCAAATTTAGGACAACTCAAAAAATGGTTAGAACATTCCGAAGTTCTCTGATGAGAATGTAGGTACAAAAAAGTGGCTGTTTCTGTAGGGACAACAGCCACTTTGGTGCAGGACCCTCGGCAGTGACATTTCTGGATCCAAGACTGCCTTATCTGTGCTGGAGCTTCCACAAGCCACCCCAGCTTTAAATTTTGCTCTGAACAGATCCAGCCTCTCTACACTATAGGAATCTTGAAAGATGACTCCTATGTACAGAATCCTGGGATGTAAAAAGGAGATGCAGGTTTATGCACATATATGGGTAACATCTTGGTGCCAGTGTTACCACAATGAATCAGTAGCATCAATTGTGGATACCCTCCCCCCCCCCCGAAAAGAAAAGAAAAGAAAAGAATTGCTCCAGTCCATCCTAAATTCTCACTTTAGCTGTTTTAAGTGACACTCACATTCTCCAATCTAGGAAACTCAAAGCCTGGCTCCCCGTAGACAGGAAGGCTAAATGAGTTATTCACACAAGGGAGTTCCAAGTTGGTGCCAGGCTTGCCAAAGCACAGTTACATTATTTGGTGGAGCTTTATCTGGATTGGGGCATCCTTATCCATCCTTTAGCTCACTCCTTGACTCTGAAAGGACACAGGCCCTCAGCATATCATTGACCTCAGAGCTTGACTCTGACTCCCGCAGTTCACAATGAATATGTAGGGGAGACTTCTGTGTACCTCTGAACCCATTTGGTGAAGAATGGAAAACATGACTATATCAGATAATTTGGAGTCACTGCATGTGGGCTGGGGCAGTCCAGTCCACTCTAATCTGTATCCTTGACTTTTGCAAGTACCCATGGTCCCCTCGTACCCCATACCTGAAATGATGAACTTTGATGAAAATTCTCATTTCTGTGAACCTATCAAAGACAACTCATTGGTATCATGTCTGAAATTGTGCCTAAATCTACCCTGGCTTGACTCAAGTTTTAGAACAGAATATTCCCAGTAAATCCAGTTAACATATTCAATTTTATAGCCCACACTAATCTAGTAACACTGAATTTCAGATATCCCCCTACCTGGGGTTTTCATGAACACATGTTTTCTTCTCCTGATGTGAGATTGAAGGGAGGATCATCCGCATCTGTGACAATACTGTTTCATCCCAGATATTTTAACCCCCTTCCTGCTCTTTGCATAAGCTTCTTTCCTTTAGAAGTCCTTAGAATGCATTCTCTATTTTGAGCAATATTTCCTTCGAGAACTTAATAAGGTTTCTTATTTCCATTATTCAAGTCAGAGCTCAACAACCATAAAAATTTTATGACCATAAAAATTAGGTAGTGTCCTTCTACCTCCACACCCATCAATGCTCTGCTCTGTTTTCTTCCTCCAGAGCCACAGTGACTATCTAAAAGTGTTTCATTTGTTGAATGTTTAACTTCACTGTGCTGGAACTAAAAGCTTAGTCACTGGAGAAATGTCTGTGTCTTTTGAAATTTAATCTATGTCAGTGCAAGTTACTCAGAAACAATGGCAAATATACTAAGCAGAGAAACTATGACTCTGGACCCTCAACCCCTGCTGGAGAACACATTTGAGCACAGATAGAGGCAAACCTTCTCCAATTCTGACAGAAGCCCCCTTAAAATACTTACAGCTGGGCTATAGTAAAGGAACTCTGTTGTTCTCTGCAGCCATTTTCTCATTCAATTAAAGATGCTGAAAAGAGCTCCTAAGTCTTATCTTCAGAAACACTGTTGCTTCCATAAGTAACTGGCTGGAATTTACATTTCTGATCCTAGGGATCCTGTATCCAGAATTTTGTCCTAGCACTGAATCCAGGCAAAATGTGTCCCTTGTTTTTTCTTTTATCTAGTCTTTATTTTCATTCAATCCTAAAGCCTGAATAAAAATGAGAGTTTGGCAAGTGATTTATTCTTTATTTTCATTCAATTTTGATCAAAGAGAAGTGTTGAAGCATAATTGACTCTTCTGGTCATTGGATGGATGCATTCTGTCCAGCTGTTGTTGGGACAACAATTATTTATGTATTCATGAAACAGAATTGAGAGCCATCACCTGTACAGACCAGGACAGTCAATTCTTGTCTTCTTCTGACTCATTTATTCATTTTTTTCATACTTGTAACACATTGGTCAGAACTTTACTCATTGTATAACACACCAGTTATCTGAAACATTGGGAGACTATGTTGCAGTATGTCCTCCACTCTTAGCATACTCCCAATTGGTGGGTATCTGGGTGGTTCAAGAAGCAACTCTTATGCACTAAGACCACAGAGCTCCCTACTAGTAGCCAGGTCCTGTGAGGATGGAGCTCCTTCAATATATTTTAGTTTTCCTGCTTACCAGAACTTGGGATGAAGAGTAGACCACATTCAGGAAACCCACACTCATGACTGTGAAACTGCTCTGTGGTGTTACTGGAATGTTAGATAAACTAAAGAAAGAACCCAGTAGGAGATAAAAACACAGATGGGGATCTAGGTGAGTAGTGTGTAATAACCGGGCAGCCTTCATGAAATATAGCCCTTGCTTCACTTCCACATGTTTTGTTGTTTCAACATTTGCTAAGCTGTTTCTGTGTCCCTGGAACCACATTTAAATAAGCAAAAAATGGGGCTTACCTGAAAGGGACTCAGAGATTCTGTTTTAGCATAAGTTTTGAGAAAGCAGGTGGTTTCGAAGGACCTAATTTAAGGAGCATGCTGGTGGAGGGAAAAATGCTATCTGGATCCAGAAACAGATCCTGATAAACAGATCCTGGCTAAGTATTTCTAGCAGGCAATCAAAGTGCCATTTGAGCCTTGTCTTTTTTTAAAGATATATTTATTTATTTTATGTATATGAGTACACTGTAACTGTATTCAGACACACCAAAAGAAGGCATCGCATCCTATTACAGATGGTTGTAAGCCACCATGTAGTGTTTGGGAGTTGAACTCAGGACCTCTGGAAGAGCAATCAGTGCTCTTAACCACTGAGCCATCTCTCCAGAACCCTCCACCCCCTTAAGCTTTGTCTTTAATGAAAGGGCCATCCAGGACAAGACAGCAGAGGGCTAGAAGTGTTTGGGAAATTCTGGTTGAACCTGTTTGGTCAGAGATAAGGAAGTTCTCAGTACTGCAGGTCCCTATAAAAGTGGTGTCTGCTGGGTTTGAAATCTGATGCTGGTTTCTAACCTAAGGAAGGCTTTGCAAGGGAAATGACTTAGGAATGGAATGGATGAGGTTAGATTTGAAGTCTAATACTTCAGCCTGTGTGTACAGGAAGGCTGGCAGTCTCATCCAGATTCTCAGAAGTTCAGACAAAAGATGAGGACCATCCACAGGAAGTGGCCTTGTTGACCTGGAGAAGGAACATATTTTGTTTTTGTTTTTGTTTTTTCACAAATATTGCAGAAAAGGAGATCCAGAATTGCAACAGAGCACCGGAGCTTTGAGAGAAGCTATGACCAACTGAAATAGGGAAAGACAGGAAAACCAAGCTTTATGGACACATTGGACTATTCTTTGGGGATAGGCCAGGAGAGTAAGTGTTTTTCTCCTCCTTTCAAAATTATGCATTAACCAAAAGGAGCCACAAGCAGTTATGGAGAGTATGGCCTGAAAGAAGGAAGTCTGGCTTGGGAATTGTAGCTTTGTAGTGAGTCTTAGCCTGAGACTGCCTGGGTCCCAGGAAGAGTTCCTTCCTTTATGCCTTCTGTGGTTGTAGTATGACACCATTCATGGGGAAACATGACCAAATAATAGGGACTAAAGATAATCCAGAGTAAGTCTACCATCAAAGACCAATTTTGTGAACTGAGTTTTATTGGTGTTACTCACATTTAATACAGGTACCTTGATTACATTTCTGTTGCTGAGATAAAACACCACTACAGATGCAACTTATAGTAAAAAGGATTTAGTTGGGCTTATGGTTCCAGGGTGATAAAAATCTATCACCATTTTTGTGGAGTTGCATGGCAGCAGGCAGACATAGCAACTGGAGAAGCAAGCTGAGAATTTGCATCTGGAACCACATGCCAGAAGCCAAGAGAACACAATAGAAACTGCGTATAGATTTTGAAACCTAGAAGCCTGACCCCAGTAAACACTTCAGTTAACCAGGTTATATTTCCTAAACTTACCCCATGTCTCCAACTCTGGAACAACTATTCAGAGGCCCAAGAGTATGAGGATCCCTCATTGAAACTATCATATTCTTCTCCCTGGTGTCTAGCTCCTAACAGCTACATCAGGTTATGTAAAATGCATTTTGTTAAATGTCAGAAGACCTGTACTCTTTCACAGTTACTAGAGTGTCTATAGTGTTTTCTGAGACTAAAGACAATTTTTTAAACAGTGACCTCTTGAAAAATCAAAAATCAAATTACATACTTCCAATATATACAGTGACCCAATATATAATTCTATTCTAAAGTAAGGAATGCAGGCATGAGGAAGTATTGATCAAAGCAAAGCCAAACCAAGTAGGACAAATACCAGTGTTCTTGACCAGTGTCTAAAGCTTTAGTTTCACAGATATTAGATGACTCCAGTCATCCTGCTTTGAAATATTAACCAGACATCTCTCTTTTGGGTTGCTTCTATGACCCATGAGCAGCTATCTTTGACTGATGTCTCATGATTCTCTCATTACAACATCTTGGTGTCTCCACCCCAACCAAGGCTTCAATTTCTCAGCTCCACACAATGGACAATTAGAACTCTATAAAGATTTCCCTTCACATTTGTCCTAGCCTCAACATCTCTCTGAAACTATGGAGGACAAATCTATAATACTCTTACTCTTGGCATCCTTCATTGTAGAGAGCCGCTATGCGCTGCACCTGAGGGTGATGCTGGCTGAGAGTGCTCCTTGTGGTAAACAAGTCCTCATTTGGCTATGCAGCTGTGCAGGGGCAGGGACTCGTCATACGTGGACATGGAGAGATGATACGTGGCATATGCTCATTGGCCTTTGCTTAGATATAAGCCTGGTCCCCGGGGTAGGTGGGCCGCCACCACCAGAAAGCTACAATCCTGAGTAAACTGCCTTGAGAAGGAACCTTGTTGTCTTGCGTCTAATTTCCTGCTGGCCAGGAAGGGCGCTGGGCACTTCATGTCTCAGAAGCCAGTATGATGTGATCAATATTGTCATGTTAGACTATCAGCTTAGGATAGAGCCTTACACCTTGAATCATATTAGTAGAAGCTTTTCTATGCAGTGATTTTCTAGAAACTGAAAGTCCCTTAAGCTTTATTTTACAAATTGGAATTTAAGCTGGGTGAGGTCTTGTTCTGAAAGTACCTTCCTATTCCAAATCCAGACTATGAATCTTCTCATTAATGAAACTAATATCATCAGCAATTAGAATCTCTTTGCAACCCCTGTTGTGTGGGTAACATTAAGCTTCCTATAATTCTACACTAAATTTTTTACTTCATTTTGCCTCACTTGCTCTTCTTTGTTGTAGCCATTTATAAGAAGTTTTAGTAATAATTGTAACAGATTCATTATTTATGCAATTTTTGAAACATATTCCACCAAATAAAACTACATCATTACTATGCTGGTTAGTTTCTTTTGTCACCTTGAAACAGCTAGTGTGGCCTGAAAGGGGAATCCCAGTTGAAGAATTGCCTCCATCCTATTGGACTATAGTTATTTTATATTGGTGGGATATTTTCTTAAATTCATGTAGGAGGACCTAGCCCACTGAGCAAGGTGTCATTCTTAGACAACTTGGCCTAGGTTTTGTGAGGAAAGTAGCAAATCAAGTTAGTAAAGCTTTATCCCTCTGTAGTCTCTGCTTCAATTCCTACCTTGGCTTCACTGAAGGACTTGCTGTGACCAGGAAGCGTGAGACAAATAAACCATTTCCTCCCCATGTTGCCTTTGTTTAGTGTTTTATCATAGCAATAGAGCAACAAACTATAAACACTACATTTAAATGTAACCTTTTCTACATTTTTATAACATGGACAGACTGCAGTAGTTTTGTTGCTAAAATCCATTTGTATCATACAAATGGATTTTAGCCAATTTACCAATAGAAAACTTTTACCCCTATGAAATCTCATTAGCTAGACCTCTATCATTCACATTACTCTTACCATTACTATCTTTTGGAGACCTACTAGGCTGACCCATTAATCTTTTCTTAGAACTGATTTTTAGTCCAAAATTCTAAAGTCTTCCACATTTCTCAAACACACACATACACCCGCTCCCACCCCTAACAACAACAACAACAAAAAACCAATATGTTCTAGTCTTCATAGCATTCCTGGTACCAACTTCTCAATTAGTTATGTTTTGTTCTTGTGTAAAATATCATGACCAAAAATTACTTAAAGAATGGAGAGTGTATTTTGGCTACAGTTTCATAGGTAGAGTTTATAATGCTTGGGAAGGCATGATAGTAGGCAGCCAGATCAGGGGAAGCTGAAAGATCACATCTTCAACTGAAAATATGGAGCAGAGAGCCTGATCCTAGTAATGTACTTCCTCCATCAAGGACATATGTCTTAAAGATTCCATACACACCCCAAAGTGTGCTACCAACTCTGGGCCAAGTATTCAAATGGCTGTACATATGTGGAACATTTTTTTCATTGAAATAACTATACATGCTAACATGTTACAATTGAAGGTTGCTCAAATGTATCCTTAAACGCTGAAGAATAAAGGTAGCAAAATTGATTGAAAGCCTTCACTCTCCATAAGCAAATTATTATATTTCTGTATGAGCAGAAAATTTATATTTGCAATAAAGCTACTGTAATCACTAATATATAATAATCTCGAATGTGGCACTATTCAGGTAGCATTTGTTAGTGTGTGTTAAGAGAGCGGGCGTAGTGCAATGTGCGTATGTTGTACATTCCGAGGCAAGGCTGCAGTGACACCTTATAATTCAACATGTGTAAGCACAAACGGAAACATGTCAGATTCATTATACAATTACTTTGAATTAAATTTGATTGCTGTGATTTAAGAACACTTGTTCCCAAAATATTGTCCCAATATTTTCATGACTTTCACAGTCAGTTGGATGATCTATATAGACCTTGACCAACTATTTAATAAACCAGGCTCTAAAATACCTGTATGATATTACTTTAGAATATATATATTATGTATAGAGAAAAAATATATATATACATATGTGGGGCTGTGTAGGGATAGCCTGCTTCTTGTCTGGGCACAGGCCTGGAACCCCGATCCCAATGGGGCAACGGTAGGTGCTCTGCCACGCCCCCAGAACCCAGGGCCCTGACACTAGCGGTCTAGATCTCCACTGACCTATGCTTTTCAGTCACATAGGACAATGGAGCCCCTCCCAGAGAGGTTTGTGTCATCATCTACAGGTAGAGGGCATGACTACAGGCCTCAGGCCTAAAGAGATTTCCACATTAATGAGTTACCTAAAGGCCAGAGGGCATACCTAATTAAGTTATTCCCTCCCAGATCCTTCCTTCTCCCTATTTAAGTCAGCTCCCCCCCTGGCTTAAGTGGGGGTGCACCTCCAGACCATCTACATTCGCCATGAACAATAAAGCTTATGGAAACTCATGGACTTTCTCATGTCATTGGGGCTTGTCGTTGTGCTGCCATGGTGGAGGACTTCTCTGAGTTCCAGCCATGAGAAGCTCCGTTCAAGCCAAGCGAGTACAACAAGTGCTTCGAGCGGGTGCCACCAGGGACCTCTGTCTCTCTCAGAGGGGCATCCGCCTACTCGGGCATCTCCGGCTCCATTTTGCAGCCCCCTCCAGTGGCGTCTGGGCACCCCTAATGGAGACACGGACCTCCATGTCCACTCCAGCCCAGTGCCCCTGAGGAATCAGGCTGAGTTCACTCCCTTTTGGAGGAGTCCCGGAGGCCTCTCACAGCCCAATGGGCCCGCGCGATGTCCCGCAGAAGGAACACAGTCGAACTTCCAGCCGCAAAAGAGATCCACGCCCACACGCCCATTCGTGGGCCCTTCAGCTTTTCCCTGCATATATATATATATATATTTCTTCACATTGGAGGAATTTATAACTTTTCCATGTAAAAATAAAATATCACAAGAAAATACAGTCTAGAAACACATCAGCTGAGTATGTAGAGTGAGATAAAAATGCAGTGTAGGGTAGTAATTTGAGTAATGTCATGCTTCCTTCTGAAACCCCGCTCTGTCACACATAAGCTCTGTAACCAAACATGAAAATGCCTTTGAGCATTATTCGCTCATCTGTAAAATGCAGCTGAAATACTATAAATAGTATAATATAGTTTCTTATGTAAAACACGTAGAACAGTGCCTGACATGCAGTTATGACTAATGAAATATCAACAGAGCCATACACTTCAGAAGGATGCAGTGGCCAAAGCTGTCAAATGCTAACAAGAAAGACTATGAGATGTGAACACCAATATATCCATTAGCTTTAGCAGCAAGGATGATGACAGTTTTGAAGGGATCTTTTTCAGTGGAGAGATAGGTAGAAAAGAAAGTATAGGTGAATTGACCACGAAGAAATGGAAACAATAACTATGACCAATCACAGTCAGATTGTGAACCAGAGTCCTTTAAACATTGTTCATGGCTGGTTTCATTCACAGTGATTTTTTTCCATCTTGCAGCTGAGAGAACTAGGGCTCAGGAGGCTTAAGTAACACCACAAAGGTATAGTTAGCAACTGATATAACAGGATCACAAATAGTTTCTTTTCACACAACCCATGTTAACACAGTCAAATGTTAGAAAGCTTTAAGGCATTTATTTAACAGCTTCTCTATATTAGAAGATATTGTGTACTTTAGTTTTCTTAGCACTAGAGCTCTAAAGAGAAAACATAATAAAACATCCTTCAATTTTTAATAGATGAATTTTAAGTCTAGATCTTTGAACCCAGTCCTCTACACATTTTCTGTGGTGATGAAGGCTTTTAGATTTTCACTAATATGACTATAAGGCAGTGCTGATACTGCTGTGGTGCCCTGAACTGACCTTCTCAGCGCAGTGTGAAGCATTTATCTAGAATCAAAGAGAACACCCATTCAAGGAAAACTTATAGTGAAAATTTTGCAAAACTGAGACCTGAAGTCTAGAAATACATATGCTTTGTCTTCTATTAAGTATATGTCCTGGGTGTGGGTCTATCTTTCTAGTTGAATTTCCCTAAGCAACAACTCTTTGGTTAAGCCCACATTCTGATTCACTGAGTTAACTGCAGTTCTTTTTCATTGACAGTGTTCTAACAAAGATATCCATGTCATACAGTGGCAGCAATGTTGGAAAATGTTGGAAAGGATTTTATTTTTTTAAGTGAATATGGAAGAATCTCAAAGTGCTTCTTAAAAAATTGGAATAGACGTTCATGGAGAAGCAAGCTTACTAGAAGCAAAGAATGACATAGTATTGTTTCTGTTGAGCCCAAGTTGTCATAAATTCATATGTAGTCCCGTAAGAAAAACTTCCCTTAGGGAAAAAAAAATGGAAATTCTGTGTTGACTTTGATTAAGTAGGAGCAAATAGGATTAGTTGATTTTAATTTTATTGCCACTAAGTAGTCATGATTAAACTGTTAATTCATTTAGAAAAAAAAGGTATGTAGGGAAGGTAATTATCAGCTTTAATGCATTAACTGATTATCCCACAAAATATTATGCATCACACCCTAAAAACTCCACAACAATTTTAAAATTCATCTAGAAAATATACCTTTCACTGTTTTTCTTACTATATCTGTATGTTTATGCATCCCAATGTGGTTAAATTCTTTTCATTCATGATGGTTGTAGATACTCATTTATGTATATCTGTCTACACTCACCATTTTTGATAAGTAGGATGTGACTACTGGCCTTTACATCACTTGAAATCACCATATGTCCAGAAATGTTCATTGCCTTGAGTTTCTTCCCCTACTGGAGGTTGGATAACTGGATAATTCTGGAATAACAAAATCCAAACAGCCCCACTTTATATTACGACAACAATGAAGGTCATTAAAGTCCTGAAACCATGTCACATTACCTGAGTATATATTTTCAGAGCCTCATCTCAGGTTAGTATCTTCCATTAGTCAACTCTGCCTTTGTTATTCTTCCATATACTTGTTTCTTCTTTTCTTTTTTATTATTATTATTTTTTTTAATTTAGTTATTTAAATCACATTGTAATTTGCTTATTTACACAGGGGTTATAAACACAAAAAGGCAGGATGTGGGGAAGGGAATGGCACCTGAGCATAGGTGTTCAGGGGAGTACAGATACCTTTCAGAACAGGGTATCAGCTGGGTGTAGGTTCAGGAGACAGATCACTATGGCGCTGCCTATAATTCACTTGTCCTTATCTAAGTTGATACTGTCCACCGAGGCTGCCTATTTATAAGACCTATGACTACTAGGTCTGGTAAGTTTCCTCAGAAGCCGCCTGTTTACAATAGCTTATAGCCTTCTGTTTTCAGTGTTCTTCCACATACATGCATGCTAACACAAAGTCTTCTTTTCTTTTAATTTAAACATTTATTTATTTATTTAAACTTCAGATTTTATTTCCCTCCTGGTCCACCCTCTGACAGTTCCACATCCCATACCTTCTCCCTGCCCCCTGTTTCCATGAGGATGTCCCCACCCCCAATATTCCACCCCACCAGATTTCTAAACTCCCTGAAGCCTCCAGTCTCTTGAGGGTTAGGTGCATCTTCTCTGACTGAACCCAGACCCAGCAATCCTCTGCTGTATATGTGTTGGGGGCCTCATATCAGCTGGTGTAGGCTGCCTGGTTGGTGGTCCAGTGTCTGAGAGAACTCGGGGATCCAAATTAATTGAGACTGCTGGTCCTCCTACAGGGTCACCCTCCTCCTCAGCTTCTTCCAGCCTTTCCCTAATTCAACCACAGGGGTCAGCAGCTTCTGTCCATTGGTTAGGTGGAAATCTACATCTGACTGTTTCAGCTGCTTGTTGGGTCTTTCGGAGGACAGTCATGGTAGATCCCATTTTGTGAGCACTCCATAGCCTCAGTAATAGTCTCAGGTCTTGAGATCCTCCTTAAGCTGGATCCCACTTTGGACCTGTTGCTGGAACTTCTTTTCCTCGGGCTCCTCTCCATTTCCATCCCTGCAGTTCTTTCAGACTGGAACAATTATGGGTCAGAGTTTTGACTGTTGGATGACAACCCCATCCCTCACTTGATGCCCTGTCTTCCTGCTGGAGGTGGCTCTATAAGTTCCCTCTCCCTACTGCCATGCATTTCATCTAAGGTCCCTCACTTTGAGTTCTGAGAGTCTCTCACCTCCCAAGTCACTGGTGCATTCTGGAGGGTCCCCTCATCTCCTATCTCTCAAGGTTGCCTGTTTCCATTTTTTTTCTGATGGCCCTCAGGGCTACAGTCCTTTTCCCTCACCCAATACCAGATCAGGCTCCCCTCTTCCCTGCCCTGTCCACTTTCTCTCCCAGGTCCTCCCTTCCTCCTAACCTGTTTCTTTTTAAGAAGCTAATGTACCTGTAAATTTAGAGCATTTTTCTATTCAGGCCTTTATAACATAAAGAGTATCTTAATGTAGAATTCCTCAGTGAAATGTCAGGCAGCTGGAAGAAGTCCAGAGAAATCAACACTATCCAAAGGTCTCAAGTAGAGCACCAACAACACTGATAAGGATCTTTTTAATGGAACATGTAAACATGTGGAGGTGGGGTAGTCCTTAGTAAGCCATTTTTGAACAACAACAAAAAAATGGTGGAAGATTTCCTAGTTGCTGTTACCTTCTGGATCCTGCAGCTCATGTAAGGTTCAATACTGACACTTTCTTGAACTTTCCCTAATAAACTTCTTGGAAACAACTCTTCATCTCAGAGTCTGATTATAGGAACTCATTTCCAAAGATTTACTTGCCTTCTTTCCCAGTGGACAAGGTTTGAACTTCTCTTGTGAAAATTCAGGCACCACTTTTGTATATGGAAAATCTCACTTGGCCCAGCCCTTTGATGAAGGCAGCAATCAATGCATCAATGCTTGCTGAGAGATAGAAAGTCAGTTTACTCCAGGGACATGTTACCTGATAGGTTCTCTGATACCATGTTTCCAACCATAAATATATGTATGTATGTATGTATGTATGTATGTATGTATGAGCAACATTAAGTGGGCTTAGTAGGATATGGAAATATTTGTGTGTGTGTGTGTGTGTGTGTGCCTGTGTTATGTGTGTATGTGCATGTGTGTATAGAGCAGAGGGATGGGAATGATGCATAAGTGTAGTATTCAGGCATGAAATTGAAATATATCCATATCTATAATAAATAAAATCCAGGCACTAGAAACTTAGAGTAGTATATTTAAAAGCAGTCTTTGAGATTCTGTATATGGCTTTAGATTTCATCCTGACATCTTCAAAATTATTCATGTTCTATGGAGTTCTGAATATAAGACATGCTTTAGATTGAGACCATGAATTACAATTATTTATCCTAATGACATTTTGATATGAAAAAAATGGAAACTTGAGAAACCATATAGACAATATCCCCTCATTCCTGAATGTGGGCTTTGCACTTTCATAAAAGTCCAACAATAATGGTGAAACCTTCTCATTGGGTTAGAGGACAGCAACCGGGGAATGATAAAGTTTGGAATAGTGGACTCTTCACAATTGAAAGCATCATAGGATAAATATAGACAGGAGCAGAATAAATATATGAAGCAGTCATTTTTAAAGCTCAAGACCTCGTTTTAGCAATCAAGCCAGTAGAAGCTAGTTTCCATACCTTGGTAATGAATAGTAAATGACACGTGAGTGACAGGTAAAATCCCAGTTAGGCAAGTTATATTAAGTTATCTTGAAATCTTATTAATGAAAATAAGAACATTCCTTGGTAAGAGTTTTCATATCTAAGTGATATCAAATTTCACAAATTCCCATAAACTAATTATAAGGGAGAATCATTAATGTAATAAGATACTTTTATTTCTCTGAAATAAAGGTTCTTTAAAAATATTATGAAGTGAAATATGATGACATTGATGAAGCTAAGCAAGTGAATGCTGACCTGGCTAGAATGGCTGGGTGGAGTGATCACATTACTTTCATCTGCATAGTTTTATTCTATGAGCAGAATATGAATATTAAGTAGACTTAACCATTATATCTAAAAGGCATTTTGAAAATATACTATAGTTTGATACATTTAACAAATGTGTATTCAATATTTGGATACTGTCATTATGGAGCTAGCTAGACTCACGGACAGACACCTAGTCTCACATAAAGTCCCACAGATGTTGAGAATATTGCTCACTATGAAATGAGGAAATTAAGATTTTAAGGGGTTAGATGCCTGAAGTCACAGTGCTCAAATTTGTAAGAGTGCTGGAATTTTAAAGAAACATTTGACTCCACTTTTCCCTTTAACGATAGTCTCTACTAGTATCATACGATAAAAGTATAATTAAACGTCTGTGGGAGTTTAGAGGAGGAATTGGTTAATTCTTTCTCACGGGTCAGAGAAGGTTACTAATGCTTGAGTAGGCTTTGATTGGCAAGGAAGGGGTGACGTGAAGTTGAGAAGGTGAAAGACTATAAAATGTTGAGAAAGGAGTGTGAATAACAGCAGTAGGTAATTAATGTGCCTGGAGTTTTAAATCAGGGAATTGGTTGGCCCTTGTGGATGCCCCATAGGTTGATAGAGGCACAGGGGACAGTCCTGGAAAGAAAATTGGGCTCCACTGTGGAAAGTCTTGGAATGACAGGAAAACAAAAAAAAACTTTTATTTATTTTTTTTTAGTGTTTTAGGTAAATCCTTCACTAGCTTCTTAGAAGTATGAACCATCAATACCTTACAGATAGAAAATCTTTTAACCATAGTATACCAACTCCAAAGTTCTGAGAGAATGTTGGTAACACTTCACCTCTTAGGCCACCTATATCTGCTTTTCAAATATCTTTTCGTTGGTAGATATTGAGAAACACATTTTTGTATTTTTTAGGCTTTCAAAACCAGAAAGCTAAAACCTTGGGCTGATGGGAAGAGAGGGAGGAGATTAAGGTGTGCCTGTGGCCATGGGATGGACATTTGTAGAGCACCTTTACCTTGCCATTGTTGCTATGGAAACCATTGCTAACAATAAGCTAAGGAGAGAGGCCTAGGAGGGTGTCTAGGTAATAAATACATCTTTTTGTTGTTGTTGTTGAAGAAATGGTAGGAAAGAGTTTCAACAGAACATTAGTCTATAGATGGTGACATAAAATCTGTGGTTTAATAGTCAGAATTTGACCTGGTAACTAGGGATAGGGTATGTTCTCCTGGTCGAGTATACAGCCACTTCAGTGTTGGTAGTGGGTACTGGTGTGAGTGACATTCTTTAGGGACTGCCTCATTTCGTTTGGCTTTATATTATAGGGAATCCTTCTCTGTCTCCCTTCCTGAGTTTCATTTCGCTTGTGCACTCATCATCCTAAACACTTACCAGAATTACTGGCTCCCTGAAGGTATGTATCTGTTTTCATTGCTTCCTATGAAGTTCTTTAAAATATCATCCATTTAAGCCTAGACCTCCTTGAACCCCTATGTGCCCACATCTGTGTCTTATCTTCTTTTCCACACAATAAGACTTGTCTCCAGCATCTGTCTTTGCAAAACCAAACCTATAATCAGGCCTGCAATAGATAACAGCACCAAAACCTGCCCTTTCCCGAAAAACCCTGTTCCAGACATCTGCGAAGCTGTGTGTTTACCAATGGTGCAATTCTATTGCCTGGAGTCACCTCTGACTCCTATTGCAGAGACCTTGTGAGCACTCAGAGACAGGCTGGCCTTGCTAGATTCAAAGTATCAATTTTTGCTTTTTTCATGCAATTTTAAGCCACCAATGTCTGTGCCCACTCTGTTGGCATCAGTACTCAGCTCAGAAATCTCAGAAATGACTGACAATGATGGGAATTACACCTTCACACTCGGTGCTCACTGTGAATATTATGAGGATGACTTCCGGGCATTTATATGCAGAAGTCAGATAATTTCTTTAGTGTGTTATTTAATTTGAGGCTGCAATCTCTCCTATCTGTTCGCTCTCTTGTTCTTGTTAGATTAAGAGACTTGCCACTCTAAATAATCAGCAGTCATGACTTGCTAAGGGAAGGCATGAACACAGTATGTTTTCTTTACATGACTGTTTTTTTCCTAGAGAAATTTTTATTGTGCTTCACATTGTAACCATGTTCTTAATGTGAACATACCTTTTATTATATGACATAGTTCCCCCATGATTTATTTTCTCTGAGTTCAACCATATTCACCCCTTTATTGGAGAGCACTTTTGCTCTGCCAGCACTTGCTTGAAAGTTTGTATTTCTGATTCCTGTCCTGGTTCCACTTGTGATTTTACTCTTCCCACATTCTGTCCCTGTGACCTCAGAGCCACCAGTACCACCCATTTGAGCATTTATCTCAGTCTTGTTTCCCCAAGACTCAGCTGTGTCTCATACCTCAAATGGCTTGCCTCACTGGCCACAACCAGCCATGTACAGAATGTTTCACCTGCCCCTTCTCTGAAGGAACTTACTTTGACTGTGCCTGGGAAACTGTGTGGCAAACCTCACTGCCTGACATGCAAATTTGTCTAAGATCTTATTCACACAGGTTGTGATATGAGGAAGATTTAAAAAGGCACTGCTTTGTCTCAGAGTATCCACAGAATAGATGCAGTGACTCAGCCAAGTTCAATACAAGTGTATTCAGTCAACATACTTATGTGTGATAAATTATGTACTTGAACTGGTAAGGTCAGGCATCAGGAGGGATATAGAACTCAGGCTTAATCCCTATAGTGTGGCATATAGCACATAATTTCCTGAAGACAGCGGAATCATCAATAAGATAGACACACTCAGTCTGATCACACAAATTTGACAAACACCATTCTTTGTCTGTCTGTCTGTCTGTCCTTCTTTCTGTCTGTTTCTCGGTCTCTTTCTATCCATCCCCCTCTGTGTGTGTGTGAGAGAGAGAGAGAGAGGGTGTTTCTGAAAGAGAGGGTATTTCTCTTGAAAGACTATCCTGAGAACAATTGTCTGCTCCCTGTGATGACGGTGGGAGTCCCACTCAGTCTGCTTAGGGCATGAATAGAACAATATACCGAATAAGAGTGAGCACCTGCTGCCTGACTGTGAGTGCTATAGCATCCCATCTATTCTGTCCTTAGGACTTGGACTGAAACATCAACTTTTCTTGGTCCTCAGTCTATCAGATTGGGGACCAGAACTTACATCTTCAAACTTCTCCTGTGGGAATTTCCAGTTGAGACCTTGGGACTTTTCAGCCTCCTAAATCACTGAGACAATTATTTATAATATTTTTTTCTTTTTGTTTTTTCTGGAGAGTCCAATTATAGCTAGCTACTTCTGTAACTGATGTCACCTATAAAACCTTTCTTCTGGGGGATTAGTTGTGAATATCATCCTCCAAAATTAACTTTTCTATCTATGTCCACAGTCATGAATGTGTTCTGTGCTGCACATGTATACATCCCTACATCCAAGCACACTGGGTAGGAAAGTGGTTTTTTTTTTTTTTTTTTTTTTTTTTTTTTGGTTTTTTTTTTTTTTGGTTTTTCAAGACAGGGTTTCTCTGTGTAGCCTGGCTGTCCTGGAACTCACTCTGTAGACCAGGCTGGCCTCGAACTCAGAAATCCGCCTGCCTCTGCCTCCCAAGTGCTGGGATTAAAGGCGTGTGCCACCACCGCCCATCGGATGGTGGTTTGGTTGTGTGTTTGTAGTCATGTCATTGGCAGACTGAGTGGGACTCCCACCCTCATCACAGAGAACAGTTAGCTGTTCTCAGGGTAGGTACTCAAGAGACATTCAGAAATACCCTATCTTTCACTCAGGCCTTCTTGATTCTCTTCTAGAGTCGAACAGATGTCCAGCAGGAAGCTCTGAGACACCAAGGATCAGGACTCCTTCTTACATGCTTGTCTTTTCAAGGCCACAGAGAATCAGTGATGATATATGGAGTCTTTACACATTTCTCTCAACATAGTTCTCTAGATGACCATTAAAGTTGTCTGTGCCACCAGAATATTTCTCTTAAGTATTGTTCCATAGTTTAGATATGCCACACTCCAGTCATCATCCAGACTATGTTGCACAACTTCCTCTGAATAGAAACATTCCTTTCTGAAGAAGTGAGGGAAGCTCACAGGAATCAAGAAGCTAAAAACGCTTAGGAGGTTTGGAAGCCCAGAAAGTTTCACATTCACGAGGCCTGCCCCTAAGGCCATATTAAGTAATAACAGTCTGGGGAGAGAGACTGGTTTTGATGGACCTGATTGTAAGTTAGGAGCTCCAGGGATGTTTGATGAGTCATCACTCTTGCTGAGATGGGCTTCTGGTGAAGCAGCTGCCTTGGGAATTCCAGACTGTTGGTAACCTTATCCCCAGAAACTACTGGTTCACCTGGCTAGGCTTCAGTGGAATGGTATCCTGTTTATCTCTCCTTAAGAAAACTCACCAACCCTCCTCCACTGAAGGTGCTTGTGTTGTGTGCAGTGCATGGTAATTAAGATTAACACTCCTTCAGCTTCCCATTCAGATTTTGTATTAATAATTCTCATGGATAAACCCCTCCTTCTTGCCTCTCAGTAACCTTTCCCCATGTCTCTGTTCTTCAGGGCATGAGAGCAGACTCTGCTTAGCTGAATCCCAACAACACCTAGGGTTGTGTGTGGCTTTCAGCAGATTCTTTGTGTTTTCTGAACATGAACGCCTTCCTGGTAATTCTGGGAGAACATCAGTATACAAGATTTGAAACATTTTGAAGAAAAACTGATGGTGTGTGGGACAAACCTGTGAGTCAGGGATCTGAGCTCCAGTCTGACATGTCAAACTGTGGCTCTAAGTCCTTCACGTCCATTTGGGTCACTATGTTCTTGTCCACAAAGGGAAGATAATGAATCAGAAGAGGAATTGCAAAGCCAAGGTTTGTAGCATGTGCAGAAGCAACACAAACATCTGATGTATGAGCATAGGAATAAATAGGAGAAGAGCATTGATAAAGGAGAGTTGGTTGATGTCCAGCAACAATGTGAGGGTGGGAGCACAGTGCTGAAGTCAACTGAAGCCAACCTAGGGCTGCATCCCCAGTAACTTAGTCTCAGCTGACAATTTGTATGAGGCTGATGACCCTGGGCCTAGTGTAAGCTAGACAAAGTAGACACGTGTGGTACTCTGAGCCCTGGTCTGCAAAATGGGATTTTTTTTCCTGCAATATATATGGCATCCACAAGCTGTTTCAAATTCTTGTTTTGGATTCTCCTTTAGCTGAAATGGCTCAGAAGGAGGGTGATAAAATGGCAAAAGATGAATTGCTACCTTTATGGAAGGAACACGGCACCTCCATTAGAAATGGGCATGTCTATATTCTGTATTCACTGACCTGCATGAAAGAGTCCACTACGTCAGTGGATGTAGATATGAAGGAACGTTCAGATTCTTACATTCCCAAGCCTTCAGAAAGGCAAGTGTTGCTTAAAAAATAAAGTGTTGTATAGAAGAGAATATTATGTTAGTGAAACGTCCATGCTGGGAGAATAGCTAATGGTGACTTGATTGCAAAGATAATTCTTTTTTTTTTTTTTTTCTTTTCTTTTTGGTTTTTTGAGACAGGGTTTCTCTGTGTAGTCCTGGCTGTCCTGGAACTCACTCTGTAGACCAGGCTGGCCTCGAACTCAGAAATCCGCCTGCCTCTGCCTCCCAAGTGCTGGGATTAAAGGCGTGCGCCACCACCACCCGGCGCGCAAAGATAATTCTAAAACAGAATGTACAAAGTGTCTTGTCTACGTTACTGAGGAAAGGACATGATAGTGTCATTCGAGGCAAGCATGCCTCCCTATCAAGTTGAGATCTACAAATATACCCACTCAATATAGCATGAGTTGGGAAAAGTCAGTGGACATTTGAAAGAGATTTTCTATCTGAGCCTGAAGTGCTAGTACGGGCATGGTTTCCTGTGCTGTCTTTGATGTGGAAAGTGTTAAATCCCAAACCATGACTGAAACAGAGATTCTGTACTCAAAGTACCTGGCAGTGGAGGGGTGAGGTAAAGAAAGGTTGCACTCCTTTTCAACTCTTAACCAGATTATATTCCTACACTGTCACACATATCACCAATTACAATGAGAGAAATGGAGTATGCTAAGTAGTAGTAGGCAAAAAAATTAAACAAAGCATTAAATACCACATTTTCTCCTCTCTCACAAAACACTTAAATCTGTAATATTGATTTCAAGCAAAGATTTCCAGAAGAGCTTCTTTGGAACGAAAGAATATCCTGTCGAGTTCTCTTGTGTAGGGTGAGAAAGCCTCACAATAGGTTTTCTCTCTCCTTTGATCTGTACAATTTCAGGTATATCTCATTGCAAACTTCCTCAGTCTATCATGTGGAATTGCAGTACTTTTCATATTAGGCACAATAATAAGGGATTCCACTCCTTAACCTAAGGTACTTCAGAGGGGAAATATTAAAACACTGGACACGGATGTATACAACCTGTCTCACTCCTCACACTGCCTGATATGAAGCGCCCATTCTGTAGGAAGATGGAAAGTACTTAACTTTCAGTGTTTCAGTTGGCTCTGACATGATGTGTTTGATGCCTCATACCTGTGTATATTCTACTCTTTTTTTAATTCAGACCGATACTGTCAGTGTTAGATGCAGGCAAGAGGTCCTCCTACCCAAATCAAACTCAGAACTGGGCTTACCAATGTCCAAATAGGTGGAGGTAGAAATCACTACAATACCAGAAGTTCAATAAAAAATGATGTCCTATGCCCCCTTTCTTATTGGTGCACATCATGTGTCTACTTTGTTCATACCTGACCTCCAAGCTGGCACTATGGAGTTATGGAGTACAACTTTTAGAGGTAAAGTCCCTTAAGCCCTTGGGAGTATTTCCATGAAGGGGAATGTAAGGTTCCAGTCTCTTCCTCTCTCCTATGCTTCCTGCTCATGTGTTAAGCAATTGATTTTGCCACTTCCATGCACCATGACAGGGTTACCTGCAGGGGCTAAAAGAAGCAGGTTGAATCATTCTCTGACAAAAACTGTAGAATGAGAAATCAAACCAGTTCTTTACCACCTTCAGGCAATTGCCTCAATATTTTCTTGAAAACTAGTACACCTTGGTAGCCCCATTTGTATTGACAGTAACAGGGCATCATACTGCAATAAAGTTTGTTACTATTTTTCTTTACTTTTCCCTTTTGAGATATTCAAATTCTAAATGAAATGGGACCAGTTCTGCAACCCACTGTGGAACTATGGGGTAAGCCATCTCTCCTTTTGGTTCGCTCTTTCATGTATTTAAGGGATTGATTTTGATTTTTTTTCCAGAAACAACTGTATACCTGCAAAAACTTCCCTGTGTGCTTAGAGAGATGTGCACAGCCATCCCCATTCCTCTTGACATAATAGAATCTTCAGCATACTATCTAGGTATACTATCCCAACTAAAGCACTGAGGACACTGCAGCTCACAGAACTTTCACCATATGTACAACTGCCCCCCTTACCTAGTGAAACCTGCATATGAATGCTACACTCAGGAGCTGAAATATGAACACAACACAGTGATGTGAAACAAAGTTATTTTCCACTCAGACATTTGACAGACAGAGGCTGTATTTTCAGATGGGAAGCAAAATACTGAGGTGTTCTACAGGGATATCATGTAGAGAATTACATGAAGAGAACTAGATGGGACAGAAATACTGCACAGAATTAGCCTAAAAGAAAACTGTCTTCAATCTGTATTAGATTGTGTTATAAGCGGGATATAAGATGAAACTCATTTTCACCACGACTTAACTTTGAACACATTAACTTTATGAATTTAGAAAAAGACATTTATAATACTAGATAATAATGAGGATGTGAATACAGCACCATGGGCCATGGAGTAATATAATAAGGGTTGCCCAGGTTTGAAGGAATTCCCTTCCTGTCATGTGTGCAATGAAAACTTAACATGGGAACATAAGAACGTCAGTTAGAGCCATATTGTTAAGTGCTCATTGACTATGACAACACCTTGTCTTCCTCCATACCTGCCCCCAGCCCAGCACACCCATGAATGTGTCAATTATAAGCTTCAGTGATGGCTAATGCAGCAGAGAGCACCATTGGGTAGAGACCTAGTACTGCCTGGAGTCCATGGGTGACCACATAATCTTTAAGTGTGTGGCTTCTCATTTATCTGTAGTGGGTATATAAAGGATAGGCAGGCAACCTCTTTCTCATTACTGCCAGGGGCAGCATTGCTTACAGAAAGCTGTATAGTAGGGGAAGCTAGTGTAACTAAAGATCACCAGAAAGATGGAAGAAGAGCCTACCCAAAGCAACACCTCAGAAAAGAATGAGGCAGAAGGGCCTGTTCTGTGTGAGAACAAGCGAGATGAGGTCTGATGATCCAAAGCTCCTTCCCCTTTCCCATACTTCCCTGTCCCATGGGTTATTTATGTTACAAAACCCTTCTTGAATGTCTACTCCTTCTTATAAAGCTTCCCTTGCCAGCTATTGTACATCTTACCCCAAACTAATATTCTTTTTCCTTTTCTTGTTTCGTGATCAGAGGGAGAAGATAATCAGGAGAGTGAAAGAAGTGCTTGTTCAGAGCCCAAACAAGGCCAAGAACCCAACGGTGATCGTTATTTGCTATAGAGGCAAGAAGAAGAGAAACCATAGTCAGCTGGAAAAGAAGGAAGGGAGTCAGGAGCATTCTATCAGTCCAAGTAACACCAAGTGAATGGCAGCAATTGTAGACCCAAGCAGCTCTGCACCATCTCCAGCAGGCTGCAGAGCCCTATAAGGAACAGGTCAGGTCTGATCAATAAAGTAAGAACAAGATTTAGCAGGATAAACTCTTTTTAAGAAAGTTCCTTGATGATTAAAAACGAAAAAAAAAGCTAAGGAAGTAGAGAAAATGGAAGAGGAAGAGGAAGAAAGGGCAAGAAAGGATAGGAAAATTGTATGGGAGCTAGGGGATTAAGGAAGAAAGGAAGAAGTATTGATGAGGGGATGGATAGAGGGAAATAAAAAGGAGTAAAGAGTCAAGGAGAAAAGCATAAAGAGCAGAAGATGAAGTAGGAAGTACAAAAAAGAGAGATTAAGGTGTCTGTGGAAAAAGGGAAGAGAAGGAGATGGGAGTGGAATCAGGGAAAAGGGATAAGTGAAGAGGTGGAGGGAAGAGACTTAAAAGGAATAAGAAAGGAGAGGCAATTGGAATGGCGTGAACCAAGAGTATAACAGGAAGGGAAGGGGTACTAGGAAGAAAGATGGTGAAAGGAGGAAGTGGTAGGGTAGAGGAGGGGGTTTGGGGAAGGCTAGAAGAGCAAGAGAGGAAGTGGTGAGATCACAATGGAGGGAGGGGAAGGGGGATGGAATGGAGAGTGAACTAGAGTAAAGGAAAAGGAGACTGGAAGAAAGTGAGAGGAAGAAAGGGAAGAAGAAAAAGAAGGGAACAAACTGGATGAGGGAGAAGAGGAAGGAATGGTGATGGAAAGGAAAGTGAGAAGACACTAAAGGAGAATTGAGAAAGATGAGTGAGGGGAGCATAGAGGTGTACTTAGAGAGAGAAGGAACGAGAGGCCGGAAGATATAAAAGGAGGGAAAGAGCATTGGGACTGTAGGACAAGTGAAGGTAAGGAGGAGAAAGAGGAAGCAGGAAGAAGGAAAGGAGACAGTTGGAGAGGTCAGAGTAATGTGGAACAGAGAGGGGAAATGGGAGAGGTAGTAGGAAAAGAAGAGGTGTTGGGGAAACAGGGAACTGGAGAAATAGAAAAAAAAAAGGGAGGTAGAGGATAGGAGTGGGAAGAGACAAGAGAGAGAGAGAAAAATGGTGAGATCACAATGGAGGGAGGGGAAATGGAGGGAAAGAGAGTGAACTAGAGAAAGGAAAGAAGAGATCGGAGGTAAGTGAAAGCATGGGAAAGACAAGGTGGGGAAAGTATTGGATGGAAGAGGAGAGGTGATGGAGAGGGCCATTAAAAGAAGGGTATAGAGGTGAAATAGAGAGAAGGAGTGGTGGTAAACGACACAGAAAAAGGAAGAGACAGGGAAAAGCAAGAGAGAAGGGGAGGGGAAAAGGGGGTGAGAGTAAGACTTAAAAGAAGAATGGAATGAATGTGGCGGTATGGAGGTAACATATAAGATAGAGGAGAAGGAGGATGTGAGAGGGACAACAGAAGGAAGGGAGATAGTTAAAGGGAAAGGAAAATAAGAGGAAGGAAGCAGGTGGAGGGCAGAGGTGGGAAAGAATGGGAGGGGTGAGGGAATGGTATGAGGAAAAGACAGGAAGAAGTGGGGATGAAATGGATGGAAGATAGGAAGTAAGTGGGAAACAGAGAAAGGGGAAGGAAATAGATGAGGAGCCAGAGGACATACAAGGACAGAAAGTAAAGGGAAGAAATGAAATAGAGGAAGGGAAGAGGAGAGGGGAGTTGAAGATTAAAACTATGGAGGGGGGAATGGGAAGGGAGGGTAAGAAAGGGAGAGGGATGGAGAAGAAGATAAAGGAGAAGGGAGGAGAGGGAAATGGAAGGAGTGTAGAAGAGAGACAGAGAGAAGAAGAGGACAGAGCGAGTATGTAACCTGTGGGGAAGGGTAGAGGGAGATAAATGCAAAAGGAGCAGAAAGAAAGGGAGGCATATAGGACACTAATGAATAGGGGATAAGAAGAGAGAGAAGAGATGCACTGGAGGCAAAAAGGAAAACTGAATGCTTAGAGAAGGGCACAGAAAGATGGAGAGTGGAAAGAAGGAGGGCAGAGAAGGATAGAGAAGGAGAGGGGAAGGGATGAGGAGAGATGGAGAGGGAAGACAACAAGGAGAGGAATAGAGAGAGGAAGGAGAGTGGATTGTGGAGGACAGGAGGGAGAGAGAAGGAGGAGAGGAAGCAGAAAAGAACAATGGAGCAAGGGAAGAGCATGATGGAGGGAAAGGGGAAATGGAGTAGAGGGAAGTAAAGGAGAGGGTCAGGAAGGAAGCAGGGTAGTGGGAGAAAAGGGGAGAAGCAGTGTGATGGGGAGAAAGGAAGGAAAGATGTCCAGAGTTTGCTTTCTATTCTTGTGCTAAAACCTGATCAAATGCAACTAGGGGAGGAAAGGGGATTTGCTTTACATGTTCTGAGCACAGTTCATCATGAAGGGAAGCCAAAGCAGGAACTCGAGGCTGGAACTGAAGGCATCTCCCAAAGAAGATTCCATAGAGGAATGCTGCTTACTTCTCATTCATATTTCTTTCTTTTTTTTCTTTTCTTTCTTTCTTTCTTTCTTTCTTTCTTTCTTTCTTTCTTTTCTTTCTTTCTTTCTTTTCTTTCTTTCTTTCTTTCTTTCTTTCTTTCTTTCTTTCTTTTTTTTTACTTATTCGTGTTACATTCCTCTTACTGCCCCCTCCTGGTCAGTTCTTCACACAATCCTTCCCAGAACTCTCCTCACCTTCACTGCTGAGTGGGTGGGGGTCCTCCTGGGTATCCATCACCCTAGCACTTCAAGTCTCTGCAACACTATGCATGTCCTCTCTCACTGAGACCAGACAAGACAGTCCAGATAGAAGAACATATTCCATGTGTAGGCAGCAGCTTTAGGGAAAGCCCCTGCTCCTGTCATTCAGTACCCACATAAAGACCAAGCTCCACATCTGCTAAATATGTGTGGGGAGGCCTAGGTCCTGCCCGTGTATGTTTTTGGACAATCCAGGACCATCTGCTCAAGGCTGTCACTGTTCCCAGTAGCCTGGGACCTCCATTAATCATTAAGAAAACCCCCATATGTATGAGAGCCTGGTGGAGACAATTGAGGTCCCTCTCCCCAGATGACTCTCGCTTGTGCCAATTTGACATAAAACAAGCAACACAAGATGGGAGGGGACTGGGGCAAGGGGAACAGATGAGGGGGAGGAGATGGGAAGGGGGAAGAGGGAGAGGGAGAGAGAGGGAGAGAGAATGGGAGAGAGGCTGAGACTCTTCAGATTGTCGTGGAATGATTTTAAAATTTCAAAGCCCACTTGTAGTGACACAGTTCCTCCAACAGAGCCATACTTTCTAATTTTTTAAATAGTGCCACTCCCTGGTGACCAAGCACTCAAATCTATGAACCTATAGTTGGCATTCTTATTCAATCTAGTATAACCAGTTAAAAACAAAAAAAAGTCCAAACCAAACAATATGAGAGAAAAAGTATAGGACAATGCCATTGAGTTTCTTTTGTTGTTGTTGTTGTTGTTATTGTTGTTGAGAGTCTACTGCTGGTCTTCAGGTCTATGTTTAATTATGGTTAATGTATGCAGTGGGACTTCTCTGGAGAAAACTAATTTTTCTTTTAGAAATGGATGTCAATTAGAGATAGTTTCTGGGTTTGAGATGGGAACACTTGCCTGCTTCCAAATCTCAGCCTTGGGACTGTGTCTGGCTTAAACCTGTACAGGCCTTGTACATGATGTCATAGTCTATGAGACTCCATATATGTGTTAACCATGTTGTGCCTTGAAAACACTATTTTTTTGGTGTTTTCCATCCCATCTGACTCTTATAATCTTTCTGACTTCTCCTCCACACAACTCCCTAAGCACTAGGGAGAGGAGGGAAAAGGTTTGATTCAGAACTAAGTATTCCAAAATCTCAACTACTCTTCACATTGTCCAGTCTTCAAGAAAAAATTTCTCTGATGATGACAGAGCCATGTACTGATTTATGGGAATAATAGAATGTCATTAGGAGTCATTTCATTTTTACATTCCTTTAGTTGTGCAGCAGTATTTTTTTTTTCTTCTACACCCATGGAATATGTAATCTCAGGTTCCTGGCTACCCAAGTAGTGCCAAGTAGGGGGGTCTATCTCATAAAGTAGGCCTTATAACCAGTTATAGAGTAGTCATTTACTCACACAATGTTTTGTTTTGGTTTTTCACTATTATGCCATCATACCAATGCAAAGAGTCCATCATTGTAGATCGCATGGTTTGTGGTTACTTTTCTCCTCTGGTAACATAGAGAGGACCTTTGAGGACCAGAAACACTATTCAGTAATAGTTAAGGCTCTAGTTATTTACAATTTCAACATTTCTGTGGAGAGCAACCAATAGCCTTGGCAATAGCCTGAGTCTTTAGAGGTTTCCATGGGACCCTTTTGGTCAATGAGTCAACTAGATGGACCCTGTTCCTGGTACTGTATGTTTCACATGGTGTTGAAAGATGTCTCATGTTAGCATTGTTTTACCTATTACTTAATGACAACATTTACTTTTCTGTCATACATGTATATATTTTAGGAAGCTTTACAAGAGTATGTTTCTAGATGACCCATTAAATGGCCATTAGTGTTAATTCATTTAGTTAATTAATAAAGTTAATCCTCTGTATTCCTTTTTTTCTCTTCACATTTAATCCTCCTGCTCCAATCTCAACCCAGCCCATTTCTCTCTATTCTATTTCCCCTGTCTTTAGAGGTTAAACTCCATAGTTTTGCTTAGTGTTATCTCTATATATTTTTATTTTCTTTTTGAGGACATTGTGAAAGGAACTATTTCTCGGATTTAAGTCTGCTTTTCATTTATATATACAGTTTTTATGTGTTAATTTTGTATACTGAAGGTGTTTATCAGCTATAGAGTTTTGGAGTCTTTTATGTATAAAATCATATCATATGCAAATAAAGAAATTTTGACTCCTTCCTTTCCAATTTCTATCCTATTGATTTCCTTTAGTTTCCTTATTTCTCAGACTAAGACTTCAAGTGCTGTAATAAATATGTACATAGAGTATAAAACATTGAATTATTCCTGATTTTAGCAGAAATGTTTTGCTTTTCTATTGTTTAGGTTGATGTTAGCTTTGGGATAAATCACCTTAATTATGATGAGGTATGTCCCTTGTATCCTTAAAATCTCCAGGGATTTTATGATTTTCAACATGAAGGCCTTTTCTGCATCTAATGAGATGATCATGTGGTGTTTTCTTTCAATCTGTTTATATTGTGAGATACATTTATCAACTTATATATGTTCAGCTGTCCTATCTCGTGGATAAAAACTACTTGACCATGGCGGATAACTTTTTGGTAGATTTCATTTGCAAGTATTTATGTTTATAATGCATCTATGTTTATTAGGGAGACTTGTAATTTTCTTCCTTGTGTCATTGTGTGATTCAGGTGTCGTGGTTACTGTGCCCTCATAAAATGTTAAAAATGTTAAGATGTTCCTTCATTTTTTTATTTTGCAGAATAATTTTCTTTTATGATTTTGTTGAAAATATTCCCTCCACTTTTGACCTGGGTTTTTCTTTTTCTCTATTCACATTTTTCCTGAATTTCATCATTTAATATTGTTCCACATTTCCTATGAATCTAACATGTTCATTGCTTCTACTCTGACCTCAGTGCTTGAAATTCTCTATTCTAAGTGTTGCGCTGTATTGGTTTGAGGCTTATCTTTGGTTTATGTTTGGCATTTCTTTTCTTTTTTTTTTTTTTTTTCATTTTCAGTTTTAAGTTTAGGGATCTTATTTCTACTTTTATGTTTAGATGAAGAGTTATGATTAAAGTGACAGTGTCTGGTCTTATCCTGTCTTTGCTGGATGTATGTTCTGTTCCTTGGTTTCTGTTGCCTTCTCTATGTCTTAGGAAAGCATGGTAGCTCTGGGGTACCTGGTAGAGAGTGTTTTTAATCTATAAAATCTATTCACCTAGTTTTCCTGTCCTAATGGGCCACATACTCATCTCCAAAATTTTAACACAGAATTACTTCTGTCTAAAGGAAATACAGGAATAAAGAGTGGAGCAGAGACTGAAGGAAAGATCATCCAGAGATTTCCCCATCTGGGGATCCCTCCCATATACAGTCACCAAATGCAGACACTATTATGGATGCCAAGAAGCACACGCTGTAAGGAGCCTGATATAGCTGTCTCCTGAGAGGGTTTGCCAGAGCATGACCAATGCAAATGTGTATGCTGGCAGCCAATCATTGGACTGAGCACAGGAACCCCAATGGAGGAGTTAGGGGAAAGACTAAAGGAGCTGAAGTGGTTTGCAACCCTATAGGAAGAGCAGTAATAGCAACCAAACAGACACCCCCTCTCCGTTCCCCTCCACCCCAGAGCTCCCAGGGACTAAACCATCAACCAAAGAGTACACATGGAGGGACCCATGGCTCCAACTGCATATGTAGCAGAGAATGGCCTCATCTGGCATCAATAGGAGGGAAACCCTTGGTCCCATGAAGGTTCAATGCCCCAGTGTATGGGAATTCTAGGGTGGTGAGGTGGGAGTGGGAGGGTGGATTGGGAGCTCCCTCATAGAAGCACAGGGAGGAGGGATGGGATAGGGGGTTTGTGGAGAGGAAACCGAGAAAGGGGATGATACCTGAAATGTAAATAAATAAAATATTCAAAAAAAAGATTAAATGAGAAGATTCTTCACATTTCTTAGATTATTGAGTAGTCCTTGGTTTGGTAAAGATAGTTAGTTGATTATATCTTACATGTCATTTCATACCTAAGAATGAACTTGATTTTCTCCTGAGAATTTTTCTGGATAAATGACACCTTACAAAATAATAACTGTGAGTCAAACACTATAGAATATCTGTTTGAGACCTACAGTTTTAAAGAGCCTCAAACAAGTAAATGCAAAAGAAAGATGGCTGCCAATCTGTTTTAAACTTTATTTACACCATTGTTTCATAGTGGCTAGAGTAACTTGTCCACAAAACCAATCAGAATGGAAACTTACCACAAAGTATACCTTTTCAGATAAACAGGAAGTGACGTCATTGGATAGAGCAGAGCAGTGAATCTTATTCCATACTCATCTCCCTGAAGTGAAATTAATAAGCTGGCAAAATTTCAACTGTCACAACTAATCATTATTGACTTCTAGAATTTCGTTGAAAATTACAAGCAGATTAATCTTGGTGATGACAGAAGCTGCTACGTTTTAATGAGAAAGTTCTGTGATATTTTAAAATGCAAGCTTCCTATCACCCACACTTCATATCTGCATAGCAGCCTGTATTTTACTCCTTGTACATATTTTTAGTGTTAGGGAGAACAGGGAAAACTTTATTCTAAAAATATTAATTGTAGGGATCTGTTTTGCACAGCAACCTCCAGAGAATCTGCCAGAAGGATTTCTTTGTTTTGCTCAAGTTAAAACATGTACAGGGACCAAAGGTTTTTTGTTTTGTTTTGTTTTTTTCTTTTTTTTCTGTTCTTTTTCTTTTTTTTTTTTTCCTACACGACTTTTCTGGAAAACACTGGAAGAGAAGATATTGAGAGGTGACACATCAAACAAAAGTTCATCCTTGAGAAAAACACGGATGAAGTATCTGTGAAGGAAAGCATTAGAATGTAAACTTGAGAATTGAATAAAAGCCATATACATGTTTTGTGTGAAATATAGGATCAGAAAATATCTTAGAAGATACAGAATTTTCAGGCTGGTTGGACTTAGTCTCCAGATAAGTAGCAGGTAAAGCTAAAATTGTAAACATCTTGATTAAGCAGTGATTTGGTGTCATAAAGCAAAGCTAACTTTCTGATACATTTTCTTCCAATTTTAAAATCATTGTTGTCTCCAGGCACTTAAGGTCAAGCCATCATTTGATCACTAAGAAATCAGAAAATAGGCTCAGTGACCACACTTTAAAGATGCCTATTTTTAAAAACATAGTTTTAGAATTAAATAAATACTCAAAAAACAATATATTAAGGATAAGAAAGTATAATGCATAGATAGAGGAAATTTGATTTCTATAGCTGCTGCAATATAGTTCAAAATATCTATCTTTAAGAAATATATGATACAAAGAGGAAATACTAACAGGAAAATAAAATTAAGTCAAACATCCATTAAGGAAATATAAATATTATATTTCCAGATATTAATTTTAAATTGACTATCTTAAATATACACAAGTTGTTTCAAATAAAGCATACATAGAGAGGTAACCTATGTTTGTACTGAAATTTTCATTTAATAACCCTTGTCTTTTAGGAGCAGTATTGATCTCTAATGTGAGGTAAGTCTGTTCAAACTCCTAAAATAATGAGATTAACTCACAAACTAGTGTGTATTCTTGAGGTTTCTTTATGCATCCTTAGTTTTGTTTAGCCCACCTCTACTCATTTGTTCCTTGGTCTCATCCCTGACTAAACTTTTAGCTCTCAGTATCGCCCATATGTTTTTTGATATTGCAAGTGCTTCCTCTTACATTTTATTATTTGGACTACAAGATCATAAAGCTCTAACTAGTTTAGTCTGTCACATATATTTTATTATTTTAAGCCTCCCTCACCTATAGCTAAGAATCTATTGGCAGTTAATGACTGTTGGGGGAAAAAAGTTGTAGCTGTTGGTTTTCCTGTCTATTGTAATACTAAATGTGGGCCCCCAAGTGGAGTCTGCACTTAGACCCAAGTGACCCTGCCTTCAAGTTCTTCTTTCTTTTTTTGTTTTTGTTTGTTTGGTTTGGTTTTTCTTTTTTATTGGATATTTTATTTACATTTCAGATGTCATATCTTTTCCCCATTTCCCCTCCCTAGAACCCCTCATCCCATCCTCCCTACTCCTTTTGGTTTTATACCATTTTAATTATATGCAAGTATTAAGGTCAGTTCTAGGTTGAGGGACTAGCAATACAATACATGCAAATAGTCAAGGAAGAAGCAAGACAATAAACACAAATACTCAAAGAATAAACAAGGCAATAAACAAAATTCTGTGAACACTCCCATGATCATATGTTTCTAAGGACTTATCAGGATGACCAAAATATCTGAGCCAACTTCCCTGTCCTAGCCCAAAGTCATTTTTATGTCTGTAGCCTACTTCCTTGTTCTAGCCTAAAATTTAGATTATTGCCTGAAATTACTTCTTTGTTGTAGCCTAATGTCAGATTCCTGCCTGAAGCCTACTTCCTTGTCCTTGGCCAATGTCATATTCCTGCCAAGCAGCCCATTTCCTTGTCCTTGGCCCATGTCAGATTCTTGCCAAGCAGCCCCAAAGGCTCTCTGCCTCTTCTCCTTATTTATTTCATTAACAAGATTGAGCCTGTCTTAGGTAGTTCTGACAAGAATGTCTTCCTTACTCATCATGAAATATGCATTATCAAAAGCAATGCACTTCTGTCTTAGGTTGGTAAGGTTCTGTGAAGAATCTTACCATCCTTGGCTTGCAAGCCTGTTAATTTAATAACTCTGTCTGGGGGTCCATTTTCAGGTTCAAGCTATGTACTTTGTCTGCCACCATGTTGATATTGTTAAAGACAAGCTTTAACAGGATGGGCAGGAATCCACATACCTACTCCACTTGATCATTGACAAAGGAGATAAAACCATTCGATGGAAAAAGACAGCATTTTCAACAAATGGTGCTGGTTGACTTCCATGTCAGCATGTAGGAAAATGCAAATCGATCCATTCTTATTTCCTGGTACAAAACTCAAGTCCAAATGGATTAAGGATCTCCATATAAAACCAGAGACCCTGAAACTAATAGAAGAGAAAGTGGGGAAGAGCCTTGAACACATGGACACACGGGAAAAGTTCCTGAATAGCACAGCAATGGCTTATACTCTAAGATCAAGAATTGACAAATGGAACGCCAAGTTATTTCTAACTGGTAAATAAAAATGGCAACAGTCAATCACTGCACAGAAGAGACATAGTTTAGGTCTCTGAAGCTTGTGGTCAGAGGAGAACCATTAGGAATAGAAGGTAAAGGAGGAGGAAGAAGATGCCATGGGTTAGGAATCAAGAAATCATGGACCTAATGGCTGACAATTGGAGTTAAGAGCAGTCCAGATGAAACAATAAATAATAACTTGGAGTTATAGATAGGAAAGTAGATTCTAATAGCATGCTCCAGTCAATGACTTCATAAGCATTTACTTATAAGCAACACTATTTAAATTCACTTGGATTAAAAAAAGTAAGTAAATATGAGAAAAAGGTATGAAGTTCAGAAGATGTGATGGGGCTCCTGGGTTAAGTTGGATGGGTGAATGAAGGGTGGATATAATCATGATACATTATGTGCATGCATACAATTTTTAATAAACAAATTTAAATTAAGATTAAAAAAATAAAAAAGCAAGGCATGAAGGCATATGCCTTTTCTCCCCCAAAACACTTGGGAGGTAGAGTGCATATATCCCTATGTGTTTGAAGTTAGATTAGTCTGCATAGTGGGTTTCAGGCCAGGCAGGACTACACAATAAGACCCTGATGTCAAAAAGCTAAAATAGAATTATGTGTTACAGACATACCACTGTATTGGTCACAGTTCTTTATAGGAATGGAACTAATAGAATGAACAAACAACACACAGACACACACAGACACACACACACACAATGACACACACACACTTTTTTTCCTATCTGAAAGGCCAAGAATCTTGTACTGGTTTTGTCATGAGATCAGATGCCTCAGCTGATCTTTAGTTTACATTGGAATACTTAAGAAGTATGTTCTAATACAAGTTAAAGTGCCTCAACAGCAAAATAGGTGAACTTACCAGCTAGAGTCAGGGAAAACAAGCAAAAGTAAAAAAAAAAAAAAAAAAAAAAAAAAAAGGCTTCTTTTGTGTTCTTTTATGTAAGCTGCCATCAGAAAGCCTGGCCCAGAGATGTGTCTTATGGCTTCAAATTATCCAGATTTTGTATGAGTCTTTTTACCTCTAATGATCCAATCAAGAAAAATCCTTCACAGGTGTGCCCAGATGCTTGGGTTGACCAAGGCATCTTAGTCAGCCAACAGGGTCTCAAGGGAGTCAGTGAGGATTAAAGAAAAAAAAGACAATTAGACAACATTACAACGTGACTCCAGCAAGTGCTGAAGCAGCTTAAATTTTCCCATTTGTTTTTATATCTTTCTGGGTACATGCAAAGAATATAGTCAGTTTCAGGTAAAGCACAGAGTAGTTGAGGAACAAACAAGGCATAAACAAAGTAGTCAAGGAACAAACAAGGCATAAAAAAAGGTCCCATGGTATTCAGGGACTTATCAAGTGATCAAGATCTTGATTTCACTTTCTTGTCCTAGCCCAATGTCAAATTCTTGCCAATAGTCTTGTAGCAGCACCAAAAGCTCTCCACATTGACTTTTAGTTGTTTCCAGGAAGTTAAGTTGGCAATCAACATTAAGCATCACAAGTACTCTTATATATCCAAATGACTATCTATGTTCTATACTAGATAAACCTGTTTATATATGTTCAACAGTAGTCTATTCCTCACAGCAGCTCAGGCAGTATAGTGGAAGGGGGAAGATGAATAGGCTGTATATACTTATCAAATCACAAGAACATTTGAGGATTAAATTCTGGTGTTCTGAATATATTGACTTAGTTGCCACATAGAATACCAATAGTTGAAACATTATACTGTATTCCGTTAAATTATGCAACTATTATTGGTTGATTAAAACACAAGATTAAGAACAATGATTTGAAGAGAAATATACATAATATGGTAGATGTTCATTCAATATCATTAACAATCACTTTGAATTTCACCTTTCTAAATATATAAACATTTATGTGTGTGAAAGATATAGCCCAATTATAACACAAAGTCCAACTAAATTATCTATTTTCTGTCAGAAAACTGTGTTAGTGTAAAACATGTTCATATTCAAAATAAATGTGTAGAGATAGATATGGCATGGTAATACTATCAAAGAATAGCTAGAAAAGTTATATTAATTTCAGGTTCAAGAGTTATTCAAGTAAGAGAAAGTCAGACATAAAAGAGGTCATTCATAATGATAATGGGGTTAATTCTAAGAGTGCATGCAATCTAAGACACACAAATCCACAGAAAATAAAAGCAGAATAATAGTTGCCAGAAACTTGTAGAAATGGAATGGGTAGTGACTGCTTAATGGCTTCAGGGTTTATTTTGGGGTGATGAAATGTCATGGCACTAAATAAAACTAAGAGCTGAATTTGAAGAATGCATTTAATTCTAGTGAACATTAGCTTTCAAAAGGTTAGTAGTTCATTTAATATTATGTACATTTTTTGAACCCCCAAATATATGAAGAGGCAACAAAATTATGCATTTCAAAATATCATGTAATGAATAATCATTACTAAACTGTAACTGATGTGTGCTGTCTCACCCCATCACATAACCAAAGTAGGTATTACTTGATATATTGTAATTATTTTCTCATTCAAATTCTGTTTAGTCAAATATTATCAATAAATATTTGACTAAGAAAATAAGAGAGTCTAAGTCTGTTCTAGTGTGGTGTTTCAAAACCATCAACTTAAAACATACATAAAGTTTCTTCATCTGATATCTTCATGTGATACTTGAAATTCCACAATCAAAATTTCACTCACTTTGAACTTTGCTATTCTACTAAGACAACCAAACCTAAGGCAAAGATTTATGTCATGGGGATCTATTTAGGAATAACACTTATATGGGTTGTAGATAAGTAGGATTCAGTAGAGAGAGAAACTACACTACAAGACAGTTTCAGTTGGGCCTATGAGGTGCTATGAAGCTGCAATGATGTTTCAAAAGTATCCTTGAAGAAGATGGTGACATTGTATTCCAAAACAAGTCAGTTTATTTGAGATTTCCCATGGAAAAAGTTATGATTTTCGACAGAGAAGGGTGAAATACAGGTAGTGATTCAGATCTGAGTTATCATCAGTTGAAGAAATAATTCATTCTGAAGGGAAATCCAAGTGGCATCTCACAGCCCAGATGAACCAATTCTAATTAGCAGTAAAATGTATACATCACAATAAGTCTATTAACCTCATTATATAGGCAAGGGTAAGAATAAGCACACCAGATTCCTAAGAATTGAGTAAGATTCTTCAGAAGAAGCCACATATCATAAAAATACAATGAGGTGTCATGAGGCATAAACACTTTTCAAATATTTTGAACTTTTTCACTCATAATTTAAAATTGAGTAGCATGACGTTTGAAAGAATCATGACAATAGACTTAATGAATGATCATTTTCTGGAGATGAGGGTGAACCTAGTTTTATGTTTATCACTCTTTTAATGTCACAGGTTTGTAACCACTGAAAAGCTGTTTTTCAAAGGACCACAAAGACCAATTGTCTGTTTCTCAGTAAATCTTCAGCAAGCTTGTGTGCTCTTTGTTGAGAAGAATATCTTCCAATAAGCAGTATTTTCTTAAAAGTGGACCATCATGTTTGGAATGTCACCTACTTTACATTTTTTAGCTCCTTTGTCTTTATAACCATTTATATAAAAACTGAGGACTAAAAAGTAAGCATTATGTGAAATGTAGGTATTTATACAGGGCATAGTGAGTTCATCATGTTTCTGTCATAAGATGCCTCTGCAAGAAGACCAAACTGCCCAAGAGAGGAATGGTCTCAGAACTGGTTCAGTCTTATGCCTTGAAACTCACCCTTCATGTAATCTTGTATTTAAATATGAGTTGTGCCATAAAACATATATTGCTTGGAATAGTCCTAAGTAGCCACTTGAATGCAAGAAAAAGGATTCTTATCCACATGGTGAGCACTGTTTATGGAAGAAAAATAATTTTGTGTGATAATCTCTGAATAATTCCACTTACCATTTCCATTTCTCATTTGGTTTATTTTTTCAATGTACAAAATAATTAAATAAAGGTCAAAGATGTTTGATCACACATTCACTTCCACATAAAAGTAATTATGGATCAGAACTAGTAGCATTATTAGGAGATTCTATACTTCTTGTATACTCCTTCAGTGACTGTTTACTATCAGATTCTTCACTTTGTTTTACAAGTGATCTAGAGTGACTATTCTATTTTCTGCTAAGAAGTAAATAAGATTTACAACTTTCAAAATAAGTAGCTTTGAATGTGACCATCCAGAATGTTATGATATCCCTGTTATGTTTTCTAAATATTAAGAAATATTAATTACTAGGAATGTTTGTGCATATAATGCCTTTGTGAATTACATCTTATAAGCTCCAATTATAATGGGAAAAACTGCCCAATTTGTACATGATACATACATGTTTTACAAATGACATATTGAAGGCACTAATAAAGTATTATATATAATCATATAGTCTTCATATGGTCAATTCTATAAAGATATTGTAACTGAAGATAGCAATTTTTAATCATACCCTTATATCATGGAAACCACCATGAAAATTTGTATACGTTCTTTCCTGGTAATACTAACTGATATTAATATTTACTTGTAGCTATCTTATTTCATGTATCCAGTTTAAATGAATAATTTATAGAATCAACCATTTGCCATTTTCCACATTTAATATTTAATTTTTCAATTTTGCATGTTAGATTTTGATTCAAACCATTTAAGATGATATAATGATACACTGATATTAATGACTACAAAATATCCCTGATATATTTTATCACATGTGTGTGATAATTTTAATAATGCTATTATATGTTAGATATCTACCTTAGATAGAGTAATGCATTATAATAAATATCTCACATTACACCTTACTTAACCTTCACAACCCCCTTATGTAGTTCTTCTCTTTAGTTCTACAGATATGAAAGGTGAAGTTGAGGGGAAAAAATGATGTAATTAACTTCCCTGGTGAATCTTTTTCAATGTCAAGTATATTTTAACAAAATACTATTTACACAATATTCCTTTTTGGTATGGGGTGAGCTTTTGTGAAGGAAAATGGCAGGACTGTGGTCATCTTGGTATATTCCTTTGTTCTATGAATCATGCTCAAAGCAGTCTGTTCTATGGACAATTTTGTTTCTCTTCTGATGTAGTTAAAGAAAATGGTGATAAATTATATATCTATATGGTAGCTTTTATGGAAAATCTATTCTAGGTTTCAGTAACAAAACAAATATAACATTGACTTTCTCAAAATAATAATAAATGAGTATTGGTGACTGTGCATCTCATCAGACTTCCAGGGAAGCTGACATCAGTGCTGATAATATGCCAAACTTTTCAGCACAAGCAAAGCACATGACCTGAGTGATACTGCTGGAGTGATGGGATCATTATGCAGATTGCATGACATCACTGTGCAATGCTTTTCTTATACTTCCTTACAGAGATTCAGACGTTTACAAGGATGTTTAGAAGAACTTAAGACAGAGAGATCTTTGAACCTGAAAGGACAGAGGCAATGTAAATGGATTCATGAGCAGAGACTGGGATTTCTTATGTACCTTTAAAGGAAAGAAAATAACTGGAGGAAAGTAATTACAGAAATTGGCCAATTTTCTTTTTTTAAATTGTATTTTATTTTAATTTATTTAATTTTTATTGGATATTTTATTTATTTACATTACAGATGTCATACCCTTTCCCCATTTCACCTCCCTAGACTGCCCTATCCCATCACCCCTCCTCCTTTTTGCATTTATACCATTTTAATTACATGCAAGTATTAAGGTTAGTTCTAGGTTGAGGTACTAGCAATACAATAGATGCAAATAGTCAAGGAAGAAGCAAGACAATAAACACAAATACTCAAAGAACAAACAAGACAATAAACAAAATTCTGTGAACACTCCCATGATCACTGTTTCTAAGGGCTTATCAGGATAACCAAAATATCTGAGTCAACTTCCTTGTTGTAGCCCAAAGTCATTTTCATGTCTGTAGCCTACATCCTTGTTATAGCCTAAAATTTAGATTACTGCCTGAAATTACTTCTTTGTTCTAGCCTAATGTCAGATTCCTGCCTGAAGCCTACTTTCTTGTCCTTGGCCAATGTCATATTTCTGCCAAGCAGCCCATTTCCTTTTTCTTGGCCCATATCAGAATCTTGCCAAGCAACCCCAAGGCTATGCCTTTCCCCTTTATTTATTTCATTAACAAGACAGAGCCTGTCTTAGGTGGTTCTGACAAAGAATGTCTTCCTTACTCATCATGAAATATGCATTATCAAAAGCAATGCACTTCTGTTCTAGGTTGGTAAGGCTCTGTGCAGAATCTCACCGGTACGTCCTTGGCTTACCTGCCTGTTAATTTAATAACTCTGTCTGCAGGTCCATTTTCAGTTTCAAGTCATGTACATTGTCTGCCAACATTTTAATGTTGTTAGAGATAATCTTTCACATGATGGACAGGAATAAAATTATTCCCTGGACAAAAAGGGCTAGCAGGATCAAGCTATATATGCCATTCATGAAGCTTGACCAAAATGTAAATACTGACCTCAGGCCATGGGTAATTTTATCAGCAGGATCTACTGCATCAATGCTTAGAAGAGCAGCATTCTTGAAATTCATAAGCTCACTATGTAAAATTAAAACATCCAGAGAGGTGTTAGAATTATGCCAAAAACACTGCAAGTGTCTTTAAACTTTTTCCTAATTATAGTGAGTATCACTGTAAATTTTAGAACTAACATGAATCCAATGGTATTTGGCATGGCACTCAAGATGGCTCCTTACCCTTAAATTCTGAACCTCCTTCTGATAATTCAAATAGTATAAAGAGCATCAATCTGCTCTTTGGAAACTGCTAATTTTCATTTGTCAAGGGAGGAAAGTATTACTGAGATAAGTGTAAACAGATTCAAAGGCCAGGAAAGCGTATTATCTTATGCTTTGTTGTTCTCTAGTGTACCCAAAATATTCTTATGCAAGTCAGGGAAGCTATGCAACCATAGCACAATGGTGTGGGGAAAGGAACTGAGACTATGAACAAGTACATAGCTTCTACATATAAAAACCTCTAATAAGATAGTAGAGAGAAAAGTAAGTCATATATTTTCCAGCTCATACTCAGCATCTCTAAATTCTACTTGCAATGTTGTAACCATGAGGCTCAAGACTGAACTAGGGTTAGAAGAAAAAGCTGATAAATAGAAATATTTTCTTAGAATTTGGTTTTACTGCCATGTCATGACAATTGTTAACAGAATTCAATGGGGAAAATGTATTTTTATTCCAAGTCACCCAGATCTGTTATTTCCATTTTTCTTTTGTGTATCCATTCTTAAATGCTGACAGTGTCTGTGCACAGTTTACGTAGTTAAAACATTAAGTACATGATTGCATAGCTTTTTGCCAGTTAAAAGTTTTTGATTATGCTGAAATCTCGAGACATAGTAGGCATTATTTCAAATATTCCCTTAAATATGTTGTTCATTTTTCTCCTGATAAAAATTTTAATTTTATAAATAAGAAAATTATGAATTTAGTTTGGTTTCTGAACGTGGGTAGGAACGGTGTAATATAAAAGAAATGTAGAATGGCCAGTGAAGTTTCAATTAATACAGTAAATTTTCATTTATGGAGCTGGAAAGATTATTCACTTTCACCAGTTAAGGGTACATGCTGATCTTCTAAGTACCTGGATTCAGTTCCAAGCACCCACATGGTATCTCATAACTGTCTATAATCCCAGTGTGGGGTGATCCAAAGACCTCTTCTTGCCTGTGTAGCCACTAGGCATGTGGTATGTAGACATAAATGCATAAAAAACACTCATACACATAATAAATGAAAATTAAATTTAATAAATTCTTCCTCAGAATGCATTTAACAAAGATATTTATAGTCTTACCAAATCTAATGTTTGTTTTCTTAAAGACTAAGTTAATATCTCTTGTCATTTTTAAGTGACCTTATGTTTAAAGTATAGGTATTGGTACCTTTCTTCTTTTTATCTATCTATCTATCTATCTATCTATCACCTATTATTTTTTGTTTATTTTCTTTTTCTTTTTTCCTTTATTCTTTTTTTTGTTATTTATTTTTCTGCCCACATATGTTATTGTGCATTTGCAGAAGTCAGAGGTCAACCTTTGGGAATTGGTTCTTTCTTTTCCTGTGGCACTCCAACTTTGAACTCAGGTTTTAGGCCTTTATACAATGAGACACATTTCTGGTACTTTCATTGCTTTTAAAAATCTATTTATTTTATATGTATAAATGCTAGCCTGCATGTATCCAGTGTACAAAGCATATCCATTGTGACCAAGGAGACCAGACAAGGTGTCATATTCCTATTCCTTGGAACTGGAGTTATAATTGGTATAAATGGTTATCATGTGAGTGATGCAAGCCCAGTGAAGGCAGTAAGTCTTCTTAATATTGAGCCATATCCTCAGCTCATGTGCACTGCTTTACTAAGGAGACATGGCCAGCAGTAAATTTTGAGACTTTAATTTAGATTTTCAGATAAGTTTGTGATTTTACAATTCTTTTGTTTATCTAAATGCAAAATTTTCATCTTGTGCAATCACCAAGTTTGAAGTTGGTTGGAAAAGCGTTTGACTAAGATTCTTAATGTTGTAAAATTGAGAGATTCAAATTATATCCTCTAGTTTTTTGGTACCTAAAGTTCGTCAGGTTTTGTAGTAAAAGCAGGCCTGATGATGAAAGTGCTTTCCATCTAAAGCAGCTGTCTTGTATTCACTGAAGTAATTTAAATCATTTAAAGTATTTACATAGCTGACAAAGTGAGAGCATAAGTGGCTGATGTGAGAACATCAAGACAGTTCACAAAGAAATCATGTTCCTTTCAATATTGACTTCCCTAACTTGATTTTCCACGATCAGGTGGTCAGAAATTGCAAACTATTTTTAGATATAAACAATAATTTTGAAAGTTTGTTGTCTGTGGCTTTCATGTGAAGTATGAGTATAAGTATTTTGCAATTGTTTACCTCATTTTAGATTTACAATAGTCTTCTGAGTTAAGTGTTATTATAATTTTCTCTTTGCAATTTAAGAAACTGAGGCATAGAGACATTAAGTAATCTGCTTAAGGATGGATATCTACTGAAACAAAAAAAATCACTTAAGTTCAGACAACAGAAATCATGAATCTTTATTCTGACTGACTATTCTCTTTCATATAAGTAAAGGCTAGTGGTGTTAATTATGTAAATTTTTATAGAGAAAAGTTTGTTGTTAGATGCCATTGTTGAATGTTTGTCTTTTATGGACCTATTACTTAGTGCATTGCTAAAATTTACTTGTGGAATATTCATATCAACATTCTGAGAGGGATGAATAGTCTCATTTCAGAGATGAAAGATCTGAAGTCACATTACTTCCATGTTTCACACTTTTAAAAAAATGACAAAGTTGGGATTTTCTTTCATTTGGATAGATTGAAATTTTAACAATTGTGCTGATAGTCCTGTTATCCAACTACAAGTATTAAAATTTGAATGAGGCTAGATTTGCCTCTAGAAACTAAACTTACATTTATGTATGCTAAATGGATTGTCTGTGCAGTAGAAAAATTTTAGCTACTGATACACAAGGTCAAGTCATGTCTTTGGAGATTTAATGCAATGATGTGAAGACTGAAAGTTTATACTAAGTGCCTTGGAACCATCTCTTATTCTATTTCTAGACTGCATTTAGAATCCTAGACTGCCAAGCTTAGATTAGAAAGATATTAGGGGTCATCCAGTTCAGGCTTCTTATTTTACAAATTAAAATTCAAACGAGCACAGAGAATATGGATTTATACTGGATTTTTAAATAATCTTCTAAAATATTTTCTAATTCTTTGTTAGAAAATTAAACTGTTTGTCTGCAATTTATATTTATATCAAGAAATTGCACATTAAGTGACTACTTCCAGTTACAACAAGATATACTAGCCCTGTTGGTCCTGATCTTCTCTATTATAATGGGACAAAGACAGATGACTTCAGAAAGAAGAACGCAACATTGTAGGCTATGTAGGGATAATGGTAACTTGGAAACATCTTGCTGTACAGTTACTAAATTTTCACTTTATCTTCCATATAACTTTAAAAGGCTACAGCAGAGACATGGGACTTCAAAGAACTGTGGTCAAAAATCCAAACACTGTAAAACATTGTTTACTCTAACTGAAGGATTTGTAAAACAGGAAATACAGAAAATAGAAAACTTTGTTACATTTTATTTATTGTTTTAATTTCACATAAAACATAATTTGATCGTGTTCTTTTAGTAAAATACATCAATTTCATCCAAACGCCAATGGAAAAGTGCCCCATCAGCATGGCTCTAGCTGGACTGACTGTGGAGCTGCTATTGTCTGCTTCTTATGCCACTGAAGCTTTTTTAATGCAATCCCATTTATCTGTGGTCTGGTTTTCATGGAAACAAGCATGATGTTGCTCTTCCATCCCCCATGTACATGTGTTTCTCTAATTCCTTCACAGGAAGTGTCAATCACATGTCTCTCACCTAGTGCAAACAATCTGGGTTATATATTTCTAGGATATCATTCCTACTGCTCTTAGTGGAGCACAGTAGAAAGTAGCCAAACATTGGCAAGACTGAACAATATGATGTAAGTCAGGCCTAGTTAGTAAGCTACATTTAATGTCATTTGGGCCCAACAGAAAAATAACTATCTACATATAAGTCACAGCCATAAGAAGAACATCAATCTTAACTTATAACCTTTGCCCATTACAGAATTCTTGATGACCTTTGTTGTTTCCAGCACCCACATAGTGCCTTACCAACATCTGTAACATCATATCTATAAAAGCTGACAACCTGTTCTGGCCTATGAGGGCATCAGGTATATGCATGGTAAACATACATACACTCCAATAGGCACAAAAACATGCACATGAAATAAGCAAATCCTTAATTAAAAGACAACTTGTAAGATTATGGGAGGACAAGTTAAATAATTGGAAATTATATTTGTAAATACAACAATAAAACTATTATTTAGCATTAGTAATGTATATTGAAAACTGAGTATTTAAAGCTAAATGACTTCTGGTGACATAAATGAATATATTGGAATGATTTGGCATGTTGCAGTGACAACTATAATCTGAACTGGAACTGACAAACTGCTGGACTAGTATGAGAGTAAAAGAAAAAAAAAGTTAAGTTACCCAGTTATAAGTAGAGTCCTGTGCATTGGTGAAGTTTACCTCCAGGAATTGTCCCAGCTCATCAGAATGGGTGTTAGGAAATCCCTTCTGGCCACAAGAACATAAGTCAACTTGAAATAAAATATTACACATACTGTTCTTACCCCTGCCTGCTCTCAGGATAATCTAATTCACCATTGTTATATTTGCAATATATATATATATATATATATATATATATATATATATATATATATATTTTACCAGAGTTCAATCTACTTAAGGGGAGAAAACACTGAATTATCATCCCTTCTAGCCATTGTATACCAGCCAGCATCTGAGTGTAAGAAATATCAAATATGTACTTGTAAATATCAAAGGTTATAGGCCCATGTTCAAATAAACAGAAACATATAAAACCACAGGGTGCTACAGCTCCAAGGTTTACAACTATATTACAAAAGGGCTATTTGGTTTTATTTTTTAATCTAATATTTCATGTCCTCATTCAACAAAAAATTATGAGACATTCTATTTGGAAAAAAACATTTTTGAAGAAATTGAACAGATATCAAAATCAGACTCAGAAGTAGCAGATAAGTTGGAATTTCCAGAAGGGTAATTTTAAATATGAAAAAAATCACTATTGGAGAAAAGTACTGAAAATAAAAAAACAAGAATAAATAGAAGAGTTTTGTTGTCTGCATAATGTGATTCTTAGAAAGAAAAGGGAGAAAAGGAAAAGAAAAAAATATTTGAAGGAATAATGGTTGAAATTTTCACTTAAATTGCATAACCATTGATTAAAAAAATTCTCAGAAAAACAAACTGCAAGGAAAATATCCCCTCTTCCCCCAAAATCACATCTAAGCATTTCCATCTTCAAAATATCAAACAAAAAGAAATCATGAAAAAAAGACAGAGAAATAAAAAATTTTTAAAATAAGTAAGGTTTAAGAAAGCATTAAAAAAAGAATCATTCCTTTCCTTGCTTAGAAAGGAACAAAGGAGCAAATTATATTGAACTTCTGCTTAGACATATAATAGCAAGGAGCATGCATCAAAATGTTAAATGTTTACAGAAAAATTATCTTTATCCTAGAAGTCTACATCCAGTGAATTTACTTTCCACATTGGAAGAAAAATATAATTTCTCTGATGTTTCTATTACATACCTTGAGGAAATTTTACAAACTGATCTCATTAAAAAATATTGAGAAACTCACATCTACACAAAGAGATATTTTTAGAAAACAGATGAAACATTTTAAATACACATTTTATTGTTTTGACTAAATCTAATTTACTTCATTATCTAAAATATTAACAGTTCTTATCTAGAAGATAAATGATAATATAGATGAAGATGAGTACAATGGAAGAATTGGAATTTATTTTTATAAATACCTAAACAAGTAAGGGCACAGTATTAGATATTTAAAGGTAAATAGGTATGTACTGTTTAGATTTTTCCAACTTTACCCAAGCTAGAGTTATCTTGACAGAGAGAATCTCAATTAAGAAAATGCCTCTATCAGATTGTCCTGTGCCTATGTCTGTGGGACATTTTCTTGACTGATAATTTATATAGAAGTGTCTAGCCCACTGTGCTCAGTACCACCAATAGATGAGTGGATCTGGGGTGGGTGTACAAGAAAGAAACTTGAACAACCCATAGAAAGCAAGTCAGTAAGCAATGTTTCTCCATGGTTTCTACTCCAGTTCCTACCTCCAGGTTGCTGCCTTAATTTCCTCAGTGACAAAATGTGACCTGAAAATTGTAAGCTGAAATAGATCATTTATTTCCTCTCCTTCCCAAGCTCATTTTGTTATGCTGTCATAGCATATTGTCACAACAACAGAAAACAAAGTAGCACAATGAGTCAATTAAAGTGGATATTGTAAATATTAGTAGAAAAGTTATTTCTTAAGGTATCATCAGTATGCTAGGAAATGAGAATTATTATCACTAATGGGTAAATTGAGCAAAGAGAAAATTGCTTAAGACATGGCTGAACTAATCAATATATCAACCAACTGGCTAAACACCAATCAATTTATTCATCCAAAAGTGATAAATTACATATCCCACTGAAGCATACATGGAAAATTTACTAAGACACATATTCTAAATCATAAAACAAACCTGCACAAACTTAAAATAATAGACACAATACAATCTTCTCTCTCAGGAATCAAGCTATAAATAAATAACAGAAAGTTGGAAATAAAATATTGACAATAAAAACAAATTTCTACATAATATATGAATGCAAATAAAAGTTATCTAAAAAGCATGTGGACAATATTACATTTATTATTGGGAAATTCTATTCTTTCCTGATAAAATTTATAATTTAAAAAAGGTGACATGTTACCACTGCTTTTTTCACATCATGCTTGAATTTATTACCAATGCAATAAGACAAGAAATAGAAACTTGCTTGTCCATGATTGGACTATACACCCATCACTGACCTTTTAAAAATTAAAAAAAAAGTTTAAGTATATTTTCATGAGTTTAATTTCTCCTCTTCTCCATTCTTCCCTCCCCTGTCTCGTGTGTGTGTGTGTGTGTGTGTGTGTGTGTGTGTGTGTGTGTGTGTGTCTGTATGTGTTGTATACTTGCCTGAGAGGATAGAGGTAAATGTCCATTGTCTTACTTTGTTGCTCTACATCTTATTTTTTATCTAATTGGATCTGGGGCTTACTCTTTCTTCTATACTGGCTAACAAATAAATAAGTCTCTGGGATTTGTCAGTCTTCACTAACTGAACTCTGAGGTTATAGGCACATACTATCATTCCTTACTTTAACTTGGGTTTAAAGAATCTGAATTCAGGTCTCAGTGTTTTACCCATTTAGCTATTGTTCAGGCCCATGATATCCATTTTAATTATACATTTTATCACTACTTACTTTTTAAAATTCATTGCTAAGCTATAGTGTCTTAATATCTATTTTACAAGAAAAGAAACAAACTTCATGACTACTCTTGTATACACATTTGTGGTGTTTTGAATGATAATGACCTCCATAGGGTCATGTGTTTGGATACTTGGTCCACATTTGGTGAAACTGTCTTTGAATAATTAGGAGGTGTGGTCTTGTTTGAGGGGTTGTGTAACTTGGGGGAGTTCTGAGGTTTCAAAAACCCATGCCACTCCAACTGGCTCTTAGTGCTTTGTGATTGTACTTTTGTATCAGATATAAGCTCTGAGTCTGCTCCATCACTATGGCTTGCTTCCTTGCTGCCTTGTTCTACATATTTTGTAAGTTGCCTTGCTCATAGTGTTTTGTTATAGTAACAAAAAAAAATAAGACAATATACATAAATCTTCCTTCTATACTTCTACACTTCTGTGTTTATAATATTCTTTCTACAACTCATCATATAACTAACCCATATACTTACCTTCTTATTTATATAACAGCCATTGTTTTCTTCTTTCTTTAATCATTCCTCTTTAAGTAATTAAATGGTGATGTCCTTTGCTCTAAAAATAAAATATAAATGGCATCTTACCAAACTGGATCCCAATGTTTTTTCCCTCTGAATCTGAAATGGAGATGTAGGCTATGGCTGAAAAATTAAAAAAAAAAAAGAAAGAAAAATATTGTTGATAAATTACTAGGGGCCCTATCGTATGCCATCTCTAAATACCTATAGGAAAAATAATTCTTAGTGAAAACACACTAAAGACACACATAAAACAAAACAAATATATCCTAGGCTATAAATCAAGCTCTGAAAAATATAAATAACTTAAGATAATTCCTTGTGGCATATCATACTACAGTGGAATAAAAGTAGAAATCCACACCAAAAGGGTAGTTGATGGCTATGAGAGTTCACACTGTAAACACAATCAAGGACAGTTCAAATAAGTAAACAAATGATGTAATTTTAGGCATTAAAAATTAGGTAACCAATCCAATCACAGATGGAAGCAAGAAATTGTAAGGATTAAGGCAGAAATAGCAATAGATAGGATCAGTCAAGCAAGGATCTGGTTCTTGGAGAAATTAAACAATATTGACTAACACCCAACTGAAGGAGGAAATCTATGTGACTAAAATTACAGACAAAATTGGGTTGTTAAAAGATACTAAGAGATACTTATAAAATACTTTGAAAACTCATGTTCAAAAGAAATACTTCAAAAATCTTAAAGAAGCAGAAAATTTCTAAATACATCTGCATATCAAAATTAAAGCTTGAATATACAAATAAATTGAAACACCATCATAACAAGCAATGAGATTGAAATAGTAACTACATACAAAGATAAGACCAGGACTAGAAGGATTTACTGATGAATTCTAATCTAATATGAACAATCTTCAACGTAGTCCTTAAAATAGAAAATGAAAAAACACCATCAAATTTCTTCTATTAAGCCCTCATAGCAAAATTCAATACATATAGAACAAAAGAATGAACACATCAGACTTATTTCCCTGTTGAACATAGCTGAAAATATTTTCAATAAAGCCTTGCAAACCAGTTTCAAGAACACATTAAGGGAATCATATATCATAGTGCAATAGTGGGATGCCAGGTTGATTCAACACATACTATAAATACATTTCTATGTCTGAAGAGATGGATCAGTGATTAAGTGCACATACTGCTTTTGTATAGGACACAAGTTCTATTCACAGAACCTGTATTTGGAGGTTCACAGCTTCCTATAAGTCTAGTACCAGCGGATTCAACACCTGCCTTTGGCCATTGCATGCACATTCATTTTATATATGCACGAACCCGTACATAGACACACATCTATACACATACACAGAATGAAAAGTAAAAGGTAAATCATTATAAGTAATAAGAAATCATAGAATCCCTTTCAAGAGATACAGAAAATACAGTTGATGAAAACAATCACTGACAGCCAGAAACAGTCATTATTTTTCCTCTTTTGTTTAGCCAAGTAGATTTTGGGTAAGCTTACACTTATAAAACAAAGATTAGGAAAACAGTATTTGAGAAATAAAACAAAATAGTAATAATACATATAATAAATTTACCTTTGGTCTTGGACTTGCCTTTATATAAACCTAATTTTAAAGTTATTTTTTTTTATATAATAACTGAATTTCCAGAATTCAATTATCAGTTCATTTGCATTTTATACTAAATTTTATAATGATACATCATTTATAGATTACTCTCTTTTACCATATATGCAAAGCTTTGTAGGATTTAACCCTTTAACAGTGTTGTGACTTCTCTTGTAATGCTTTACCCTACTTTTATTATTCAGAGTTAAACAAGTTAATTTTGTCACAAGAATATGGTTTTGAAATTCATATGAAGGAGCCCTTGTAGACAAATCAGATCACCAGATTAATGATAGTGCTAACAGCTATTTCATCAAATAAAAATCCAACTGCTACCCTGCATGGCCCTAGTGGACAACAACTGTAAAGTGTTTTACAGTCACTTTTAACAAGCAGACCTCACAACAACCCAGGGCATACAAGATGAAATAGCTAGGCTTTTTCCTCCTAATAAATATGCTCTCCCATTCAACATTTATTGTGAACATTCCACATCCTCTACATATATTAATCAGTAGGGAAACAAAACACACACCACAGCCAATGTTCTAGTTTGTTTCTGAGTTAGATGAGGTTTGCATTTTGAACTGAAGTATTTTAGAGATTTGTGATTTCTTTCAAGTTGAAATAATAAGTTATATTTTTCATTTATTTTCTATAATATGCCACTTAATTCACTTCTTCAAATTTGCTGGGTATCTATTCTGCTTTATAGACTACTCTTGATACTAAAAATTATTAAAAACATAGAAGGTCATTGCTCTCATGGACCTAAGAACTAGGGAAGGAATCAAAGATAAAAGGGAGTGAATATATTACAACACATAATCCCAATTACTATCAAAAGAAACAAATCCAGAGTAAAAGGACATAGAGATTGATAGATGTTTAAGAAATTCATCTTGTAAACAAAACATTTTGTGGGAAACATAAAAGAAATTATGAAAAGAAGTAGTGTATATATATATATATATACATATATGTATATATGTTTGGCATGATCTCCAAAGAGTAAGAAAAGAAGTTCATCCAAAATAATAAAGAGTGGCCAGCTGCAGATGAGGTCAGATTCATTGAGGCCACTCAGGCTACGTAGAGCTTGTCTAAAATTGTTCAGAAATTGGATTTAGTTCTAAGTGGGCTTGGAAAGATGAGATGGCTTTGAACAGAGAAATGACATTATTTGCTTTAGATTTGAAAGGATCACTGTGGCTGCTGTGTAGAGGCTATTTGTAGGACAACACAGGTTGAATCAAGAAAATGAGTTAGGAGGGCTTGGCAACAATTGAGACGGAGATAGATGGTGGCCTGAATTAGGATGGAAGGGGGGCATCTGGTAAAAAAATGATTAAATTGGGATTTCTTTTTATCTACTAAACAGGGAAGACTTTTGGATTAGAAGTCTTAGAAAGAAACCGCATGATTTTAACAATGAACATACTATGTTGGAGTGCAGGCACCCAAATGGAGATGTAGATTAAGTAGTTGAATATATATATTATACACACACACACACACACACACACACACACACACATATATATATACATATATATATATATATATATATATATCTTAAGTTCAAATAACAGGTGTGGGCTAAAGATAAACATTTTAGAACCTTCAATATGAATATGGTATTTAAAGTAATTTGACGAGATGAAGTCATCAAGTAGCTATGTGAAGAGCTTTGTAAGTTTAAATATGTGTAACAAAAAATGTGCAAGAGAAGCCAGACAAGAATAGTTCTCTAAGATGCTAATTTAAAAGCTGTTTAAGGAAGACATGATCAGCAATGCCTATGCTACTTCAATTATCCAATAATTATTGACTAAAAGCTCACTCTTTTCTAGGCATTGTATAAGAGTTTCAGATCCAAAGCTGGAAAATAGTATGGTTCTTATCTTGGGAAAACTTGTTATCCTGTACCAAAGATGGACAAACCAACAGACCATTGCAACATATGATGGGCAGTGCTAGAGGGATTACATACCAAGTTAACTGGGAATGTGTGCCTTCTCTACAATGTGATGCCCCTTTTAACACCTTAGAGGGAAACATGTAGCATAAATAGATCTTGCTCACTAGTGTAGGTAATTGACTGATTATTACCAGAGATATACTAAATTATATGTGAGGTTTATTTCATAACAAAAAATGCTACATACATGAAGGAGATTGATACTCATACTTGTACTTTTTATTCTCATTAGAAGTAAACATGGAGGAAATTACATAATGCTCTAAATGTGTGGGGGCACCAGATGAGTGTTCATTATTTAAAGCAATTGAACTTTCTTAGAGGCAGCCTCATGAGTATGTGGGAATAGAGTAACAGTGTTTAAGAGTTCTCAAGGTAAGTTGCCTGTGTGCTTAAGCAGCTTATTAATGTGGGTCAATTCACTCAAGTGGCAAATTTAGTTGTGAAACAGTAATTCCCTATCTTTGACTATTGATAGACAAAATGACAATATGATTGACTTAGTATATTTGTTTATTTAAATGCTTCATTGCCTGGCCTTCAGGTCATAACATATACAGTCTTTAGTGAGGCACACACCTTTCTTCAGAAGCTATGGAAATGATTAAATCATATATCAGGCCACCTTGATTTGAATGTGCTTCCACCATCGACTGGTTGGAAGAACTTGAAACCTTATGTGATTTCTCTATCCTTTAGTATTCTCCTTTGTAAAATGGAGATGATAAGAATAGAAAGTGGCTCACAGGCTTATTGTGAGTTCTAAATATGCTACTTACATACTTAGCAAGTTGTCCGCAACACAGTAGTACATTCAAAGAGTTTGCTATTATTATCTGGCTCTGTTTGGCCTCACCAGCTGCCACTCGGAAACATGCAGCCTTCTTCCAGCCAACCAAAGTTGCTTGAAGGGAAGAGCACAGAGAACAATTAGCTGCTGTTCCACTGTTGTAAGCAAGAGCTGATAGTGTCAGGGGAGACGGAGAAAAATCCACTGATACAGTTATTTTGAAAACTGAGCTGACATTATTTCCTAATGGATTACCTATGTAGTATGTATGGTGGACAATAAAGAAAAAACACTTCTGGCTTTCTGACTGGAGTAATTGTATAGAATATAGTTGGGAGGTGAGCAGATATTATGCTGAGGCTGTATTATAGACTTTTTTCCCTATTCAAGTGTACATAAATGAGCAATTGAAAAACACATCTAGATTTCAGTGGAAAAGCTACAGATAGGATTGAAACTCATCAGTATATACATATTATTTAAAGAACAAAGCCGTAAATATGGGGCAAATCCATTGGTAGAAACCTATTCTGCACAGTCTATATATGAGGATTGTTGCAAGATTTACATGAGTAAGGCCCTATATTTCACACAACTGCTAGTATATAGTATGTGAAATATATGATCACTATCATATTAAGAGAAAATATTACTGTTATTATGATAATTATAACAAACCTAGATTACTGTTTAGCAGTGTGCCTCTAAACCTTACCTCTATTCTGGCTCACACAGAAAATGAAATAATCTGCACAAATACTGAGGTTTTTTTTCTTTTTTCTTTTTTCTTTTTTCTTTTTTCATGAGACACCTGGCATAGGTCTTGTCCTGGTACCCTTAGGGATGTGGACACAAATATCTTCAACTATGGCATTCCATTCTCAGCACATTACTATAACAATCTGATTGGGACTGTCTAGACTATAGCCCTGATATTTAGAGTATGACTCACAGACTAGAAGCATAAGTATATTTGGGATCTTGGTTTCTAATACAGAGTCTTGATATATTTTTATCAGATTCCTTAGGTAATTCCTATGCTCCTTAAAATGAAATGAGCACTGAGTTACAGAATAGTTGTATAAATCCTAAATAACTAACATCTGACTTTGAAATTGAGAATGATCACTTCTTTTCTCTCTAGTTTTCAATAGAAGCTATATCTTTTGTTTAGATGCTGGTAACATGGGAACATTTATAGAATTTTCTTTGTTGATTGATAAACTTCATGGTAATATGTGAAAGCTTTCTGGTCCATACTTAGTTAGTATGTCCCATTTTATAAAGACACTTTACATCTGCACTGTGACCATTCATGTCCATGATGGCTAGCTTATTGTTATCACTTAAGCTTGCAGGCCTGACATTCGATCTCAGGATGGTGTTCATAGTGGGAAACTCAACATTTCCCTGGGGATGATGTTAATAGCTGTTGAACTGAGCAAATTTCAAATTAGATTCATTCCCTGAATTAGTCAGTTAATTTTACTTCAAAATTGTTCATCATACAAAAAGTGCCAAAGTCTTCTTTAAATGATATGAAAATGATACATTCACAGTTTAATATTAAAATGTTTTAAATTTTTTATCCTTTGAGAGTTTCATACATTTATATGATATGTTTTCATCAAGTCTATTGCCGTTCCTGTCTTACGTATTCTCCCCCAGCTACAACTATTCACTTCCAATTTCTTGTCTTTCTCTCTCTCTTTAGCTCATTGAGTCCACTAAGTGCTGCCAGTATGAACATGAGTGTAAAACCATCTGCTGAATTATGGGTAGCCTGTTATAGGCCATAAGGATAACCTGGAAGAAAACTGAACTTCTCCCAACAGCCATCATTTGCTAATAGCATCTCAGCTAGTAGTGGGAGTTTTGTGACTACCTCTACACTCCAAGTATTGATTTCTTTCTAATTGATCTTGCTAAGGTTTTATACATGCTTCTATACATGCTGTGGATTCATAGTTGCAACTGTCTCATATTCTGAGAACAATAATTCCCTGTAGTAACCAATTGCCTCAATCTCATAGTCATTTTGCCTTCTTTCCTCAATCATCCCTGAGCCTAGGATGGTGGGGAGTGTTACATATGTCCAATTTAGAGCTGAGTATTTTACAACCACTTACTCTGTGCAGCCTGACCAATTGTGTTTTCCTGTCTTTATTGCCATTCATTACAAAAAGAAGCGTTTATGAATAGAATTGAGAGATGGGCCAATCTATCAGTATAGTGATTAAATGATAAGAAATTATATTTACATTATGCCAACTTAACAGAAGAATAGCACTAGGTTCTTTTCTAGGACCTATTGGACCTAGCCAATTATTTATATAGCTACAGGTGCTTAGCTCCAGTAGTGGAGCAAGGTATGATTTTCATCTTGTGGAGTGGATTTGAAATAAAATCAGAAAGCATTTGATTACAAAATGTTGTAATTATATGTAATATACATATAAATTAGGAAGCTTCTGTTTTACATGGTAAATTGTTCAATGTGAAAGTTGTCAAAAGTATTCAGTATTAATTGAGCCTCCCCAAACTCCCTCACGTATTCTGCCTTCCTATCACCCATAAATTTTAACTCTTCCTGTATTGTGGCTGTCTTAAAAATAACCTAGAGACATTCCTTATGCCTTCAATATTAGAAGGTAATTTTTTATTACAGTGTCTATTGCCTTGACCATATATAATCATAGGGGTTTCAGAGGGCAGTGTAGACACTTTTGAATAACATAGAACTACTACTTTGTTGAGCTCTATCATTATGAGAAAACAAACTGTAAGTATATATTTGTATGGCTATCTGCTGTGTAATGTTGGCAACAAGTGCTGTGATTGGAAGGTTTAAAGGACCATGAAATACAATCTGTGTAGGTACATCTCTAACAGTTAGATATTATACATGTAAGGGAAACCTGCACAATTTAAATAGATATGTGATAAAAGTTGAAGAAGAAAGATTGATGAGTGAAGAAAACCTAAGAGGACATGACCACAGATGTAGTTAAAACTAGCTACCACAGCATACTGTGATGTGACATAAGATCTTTTTTTTTTTTCTTGTATCCTCCCTTATTTAAACTATTTGTCAGGGATAGTGTAGATTAAAGTAATTTAAAGAGCTCTACTAGCTCTCACATTCTATAACCCTAGCCAAGTTGGTAATGCCAATTCGAATTTTAGCCAACATCATGTTGAAGATTTCTTAAAATAACTAGTTGACCCAAATATCAACATATGTTAATTATCCCTAAAGTATTTCCTTATGTATTATAAACTGATGGCAAACAAGATTTTGACAGCTGAGAGATGATGAGATGGAGAAACAAAATAAAATTCTTGGTCCTATTCACCATCGATTGATGTAGTCTAGGATGAAACTTGGAAAATGCAACAAATAATGTATAGAAAAGAGATGACTTTTTAGGTGCTCACTTTACAGTGTTTTGTAGATAACCTTCAATCACCAGAGCCAGTCAATCAGCAGTGATGAACAGTCAGGCCCTTTGAGAGGAAAAACATCATCTTGTACACTAAAAATAAACAAAATTCAGTGCAAGCATGGTGTTTTTAATGACCCCAAGGGATTTGAAGAGAATTATTCTCATGTTCTTTATTTGCTATCTTGGTGTACAGTGCAGTCTGAAGGAACACGCGACGTGGCAGTAATTTCCACTTCTCTGAAAGACTGTTTTTCTTTTCAGAACATATCACTGTCACCCTAATTAGATTTTGTTACCCAAATACTTTAAAAATCTCCATGCATTTGAATCACTGAGCACATTTCTTATTCTGGTTAATATTCATGCAAGTGAAAAAATCATAAAAATGCAACGTGAAATTGAATAACAATAAAATGAGTAAGACCAATGAAAATGAAATGTAAATATTGAACATGCTTTACTTTTTCATTTCAAGGATTTAAAAACAGCACTAACTCATAATTATAGTGTAAACTGTGGAGATCCATTGGCCAAACAGTAGAAAAAAGTTGGAATGCATCATATCTGCTTACATAACCTCCATTTCAGAAAGGTGTTATGGGATGCAAATTGCAGTGTCTGTAATTTTGATATTGGTCCTCTAAAAAGTTCTCCTCTTATAGGTGGGCAACATAGATAGAACAACTTGGGACTTGAAATTGGAGGATAGTTTTGAGTTCCTGCTCTGCCTGTATCCATTGCTGTGTGACCCTTGACAGATCATTGCACTTCTTAGAACTTTTATCTACTCAATCAGAAAGAAATGAAAAAATCTGTTTCATGAGGACAACTATGACAAATAAAGTTCAATAAAACTTTTCCAACAGAAAACACTAATAAAAAATTTTAACAGGGTGGATCTATCACTTTCCCAGTGAAGACTAGGAAGGTAGCCTTGCATTTTGTCAGATGAAAGACAGAGTGTCTGTCCTACAGTGCATTGTTAACATGCAGGTATTTATGACTGTTGTGCTTTATCTATAGAAAAGCAATACCAGACAGCAAGTGTCCATTTTTTTTTTGCCTTAATCTTTGTCAAAATGAGTGAGGAAAAGAAGTAACCATTTGCATATTTTCATTAATATTAGAAACTTGGTATTCATATAAGAAGCAATCAATCCACTTAGTATTAGATACAGTATTAATTGTGCTGTTATTTTACATTGTAGTGAATCTTACAGCATTTGTGAAAATGAAGCTGCCTTGGTGACTTTTGCAATTGTGTTTTAGTGAGGGTCGAATTTATCAGTTGCATGAAATCAGGAACAACATATTACTGGTCTAGGTTTCAATGGCAAAATAGGAATGATAAGTATTCTTTAAGCATTTGAATTTATTATTATTATTTTAAAGAATATTTAGACTATAAAATATAAATGCATTTTATAAAATGTTATCATTTTTTTTTTAATTTTTTGCTTCTGCATGTTCATGGGAAAACATGGTGTATATTGCAAACATGTGCACATGTGCATGTGGAGGCCAGAAGACAACATTTGATTTCATTTCTCAGGTGCCATGCATCTAGTTTTTGCAACAAAGTCTGCCATTCCCCTGTAACATCCCAAGTAAGCTAGACTGGTACTGTGTGAAATTGTTCTTGGGGGAGGGGGAAGACATCATTCCAGATAGCTCCTTATTAGCTTTATTTAAGTATTGAGACTTCTTAATAATTTTGCATCTCATTTTGTTTATTTAAAAAAAATACACTCTATCTATGTATCTATGTATCTATGTATCTATGTATCTATGTATCTATGTATCTATGTATCTATCTTTGTATCTACGTATCTATGTATCTATCTATGTATCTATGTATCTATCTATGTATCTATCTATGTATCTATGTATCTATCTATGTATCATCTATGTATCTATGTATCTATGTATCTATCTATGTATCTATGTATCTATGTATCTATGTATCTATGTATCTATCTATCTATCTATCTATCTATCTATCTATCTATCTATCTACCTAGGCCTTCACTAGAGCACAATATAATAAGCAGTTTACTTTTCATTTCTCTTAATAGGTATGAGTTATATACTTCAGTCTATTTTTCAACAAACATTATTTTGAAAGATAGGAAGTTTTGTATTCATCGGAAAAGCTATTTAAATATATTTTGAACTTATTAGTTGAGAATTTAATACATAAACATCATGTATTTAGAACATGTTCCTCTCTCTCTCTTTCTCTCTCTCTCTCTCTCTCTCTCTCTTCCATCTCTGCCCAGCTAACTTCCAACGAGTTCCTCTCCAACTTCCTAACTTCTTTTAATTTTGAAATGAACAACTAAGTCCAACTAATGCTGCTCATATGTGGATGTATTTAGAGCCATCTACAGAAGCACTGGCCGCCTTCCACGGACCACATCACTGAAGAAAAGCTATTACTTCTTGTTCTTCAGCAGCCATCATTTGCCAATAGTTCTTCAGCTAGGGTGTGACCTTGGAAACTCCTTTCTTGTCTGTACTAAAAATTTTTACTGGCTTGATTCTGTACAGGTCTTGTGTAGATAACAACAGCTACATTTTTTTGATATTTTATTTATTTACATTTCAGATGTTATACCCTTTCCCCATCCCCCCCATTAATGCCCTATCCCATCCCTCCTCCTCCTTTTTTGCTTTTATATCATTTAAATTACATGCAAGTATTAAGGTCAGTTCTAGGTTGAGGAACTAGCAATACGATAGATGCAAATAGTCAAGGAACAAGCAAGACTATAAACCCAGATCCTCAACGAACAAGCAGGACAATAAACAGAGTCCTGTGATCACCATTTCTAAGGGTTTACCAAGATGACCAAAATAACTGAGCCTACTTCTCTGTCCTAGTCCAATGTCATTTTCATGCCTAAAGCCAACTTCTTTGGTTTAGCTTAACATTTAGATTCCTGCCTGAAATTACTTCTTTTTCTAGCCTAGGTTTTAGATTCCTGCCTGAAATTACTTCTTTTTTCTAGCCTAATGTCAGATTCCTGCCTGCAGTTCATTTCCTTGTTCTTGGACAATGTCAGATTCCTGCCAGGCAGCCACAAAAGCTCTCCACATCCCCCCCTTTTTTATTGCATAATCCAGACTGAGCCTGTCTTAGGTGGTTCTGACAAAGAATGCCTTCCTTACCTGTTGTGGAGTATGCATTATCAATGCAGTTCTGTTCTAGGTTGGTAAGGCTCTGTGCAGAATCTTACCCATCCTTGGCTTGCCAGCATGTTAAATAAATCTCTGTCTGTAGGTCCATTTTCAGTTTCAAGTCATTTACTTTGACTGCCAACATGTTGATGTTGTTAGAGACAATCTTTCACATGATGGACAGGAATAAAATTATTCCCTGGACAAAAAGGGCTAACAGAATCAAGCTATATATGCCATTCTTGAGGTTTGACCAAAATGGAAATACTGACCCCAAGCCATGTGTAATTTTATCAGCATTATCTGCAGCATCAAAGCTTAGCAGAACAGCATTCTTTAAATTCATAATCTCACTATCCAAAGTTAAAACATCTAGAGATGTGTTAGAATTATGCCAAATACCCTACAAGTGTCTTTAAACGTTTTTTCTAATTATAATGACTATCATTGTAAATTTTAGAAGTAACATAACTCCAATGGTATTTGGCATGACACTCGAGATGGCTCCTAACTCTTAAACCCTGAACCTCCTTCCTATAATTTGAATAGGATATAGAGCATCAATCCATTGTTCCACACACATATATAAATCTTCTTGTATACTCAATACATTAGTTACATTGTTTGACAAATGATTAACAAATGTAGCTTTCATAACTTCTTGTGCCAAAGCTATTGCAGAAACAGTGGTGCTAGCAATTATTGTAATTAAAGCTGTTATACAAGCAATAATCAAGCCCACTACCTTCTTGCTTCTGCTTAAAGCCTACCTCACTTCTTCCAGCACTTGCAAGCATTTTTCAGAAAATCAAGGTTTCCTAATACTTAAGTCAGTAAGACAAAAGCTGGTTGATAGACTCCCATAACAGTCATGCCAAGTTTCAACACACTAACACAATTGGAAATTATACAGTCAATGCAACTTACAATAAATATTGTAGAAGAGACACAAGTAATTTTAACTTGACAATTAAAAGAACCTTAACACATGCATTAATATTTGTTTGAAATACAGATCCCGTCCCAACTTTATCTCTTGCTATCATAACATCATAGAGAACTACAGCCAACTTCCAAGTACGTCTTTGCAAATGTCCATATCCAGCCTTCCAAATGAAGACTTATTTTCTTTTTCTTTTTCTTTTTTTTTTTTTTTTTTTGGTTTTTCGAGACAGGGTTTCTCTGTGTAGCCCGAGCTGTCCTGGAACTCACTCTGTAGACCAGGCTGGCCTCGAACTCAGAAATCCGCCTGCCTCTGAAGACTTATTTTCAATGTTGGCTTGATTTCTAGACCAGTATATGATTGAGTCCAAATAATTTGTCACCTTTAAGAAAAATACAAGAGTCATTATAACTTCTCTTTTGGATTCTCTGTGCCTCAATGTCTAAAAGTAAGGCAGCTTGTCACATCTGGATATAGGAAAGCAAAGGTGGGTCAGGAACATATGTCCAATACAGCTTCCCAGTCACCATTGTTAGGGTACTCAGCAAGCTCACAGGTCAGCATCATTCTTTGTCTTAGCAACAGCATGTTTCACCAATCATTCTAGCAGCCACCATGCTCCTTCAGCATTCTGCAGAAAAAAACCACAAACACACCCTCTTCCTCATATTATATACCTGACTGGGATCATGCCATATGCCAGTAAGTGGATCCTTCCTGTTCACCTAGGCATAAGTACGCCTAGTTGTAGAGCACCATAGACATCAGAAGAAAGTTCCTTGGCATGAATTTAAAAAAAATAAAATGAAAAGAATATGATTTATATAAATTTGTGGTATATGGGGAAATACATACACATTTCCCTCTTTTTTATTTTATGAAGTTATTGCTTTAAAGTTCCATGGGCCCCTTCCACAATACCTTGTCCTTGATGATTATAAGGAATCTCTGTAATAAAATGTTGACAAAACTTCTCAACTGCTCGACTAAAATTGCCAGTTGCATTATTTGGAGTTTTTTTTATTGGATATTTTATTTCTTCACCTTTCAAATGTTATCCCCTTTCCCCATTCCCCTCCAAAACCCCTTATCTCATCCCCCTCTATGAGAGTGTGTCTCCACCCATTCACCTATTCCCACCTCCTTGCTCTCAAATTCCCCAACACTAGGGCATCCATCCTTGCAAAGACCAAGGCCCTCCTCTCTCAATGATGCTTGACAAGGCCATCCTCAACTACCTATACATGTGGAGCCATGAGTCCCTCCCTTTGTGATCCAGGCTAAGGGTTTAGACCCTGGAAGCTCTGGTTAATTGGTATTGTTGCTCTCCCCATGGGGCTGCCAACCTCTTCAGCTCCTTCAGTCTTCTTTCTAACTCCTCCATTGGGGGCCCTGTGACCAGTCCAATGGTTAAATGTTGTAGAGAGCCGCTATGCACTGCACCTGAAGATGGTGCTGGCTGAGATTGCTCCTTGTGGAAAACAAGTCCTCATTTGGCTATGCAGCTGTGCAGGGGCAGGGAATGGTCATACGTGGACATATGGAGAGATGATACGTGGCATATTCTCATTGGCCTTTGCTTAGATATAAGCCTGGTCCCCGGGGTAGGTGGGGCAGCCACCACCAGAAAGCTACAATCCTGAGTAAACTGCCTTGAGAAGGAACCTTGTTGTCTTGCATCTAATTTCCTGCTGGCCAGGAAGGGTGCCGGACAAATGTGAGTATCCACCTCTGTATATGTCAGGGTCTGGGAGAGCCTCTCAGGAGACATTTATATCAGGCTTCTGTTGACATGCCCTTCCTGGCATCCACAACAGTGTCTGCATATGGTGACTGCATATGGGATGGATCCCTAGGTGTGGCAGCATCCAGACAGTCCCTCCTCCAGTGTCTGCTCCACATTTTGTCTCCTTACTTGCTCCCATGAGTATTTTGTTACTCCTTCTAAGAAGGATCAAAGTACTCACACTTTAGTTTTTCTTCTTCTTGAGCTTCATGTAGTCTGTGAGTTGTATCTTAGGTATTGTGAGCTTTGGGGCTAATATCTACTTATCAGTGAGTGCATACCATGTATGTTCTTTTGTGATTGGGTTACCTCACTCAGGATGATATTTTCTAGTTCCAGCCATTTGCCTAAGAATTTTATGAAGTCATTGTTTTTAGTAGCTAAGTAGTACTCCATTGTGTAAATGTACCACATTTTCTGTATCAATTCCTCTGTTGAAGGACATCTGGATTCTTTACAGCTTCTGGCTATTATAAATAAGGCTGCTATGAACATAGTGGAGCATATGTCTTTGTTATATGTTGGAGCATCTTTTGGGTATACGCCCAGGAGTGGTATAGCTGAGTCCTCAAGTAATACTATGTCCAATTTTCTGAAGAACTGCCAGACTGATTTCCAGAGTGGTTGTACCAGCTTGCAATCCCACCAACAATGAAGGAATGTTCCTCTTTCTCCACATCCTCTCCAGCATCTGCTATCACCTGAGTTTTTCATCTTAGCCATTCTGACTAGTGTGAGGTAGAATCTCAGTATTGTTTTACTTTGCTTTTCCCTAATGACTAAGAATAACAACAGCTATTTTGAAATCATGTATGTGGATGCCATGTTTAGAGACCTCCTCCAATTCTCAGTCTCTAGCATTCTTTCTTCTTCTTCTCCTTGATGTACCCTGAACCTTAGGTCAAGAGTTGACTGTACCATCCATGACTGAACACTACAGTAGCTTATTCTCAGCACTGTGAAGAGTCAGGAGTCTCTGTATTAAGTGCTACCTACTGCAATAAAGGCATTCTCTACTGAAGGCTGAGATGCACTAATCTTTTATGCTTAATAGTCATAGTTTAAAAAAAGCTATTTTCTTAGTGACTTTCATCCTTACAGCAATCTGTGATTGAAATATTTTAAAAGTGATTTCAGGTTTACTAGTTACTTGTCAAATGAACCAAATCAGTATATGTTTATGGAATATAATGTGCCCATAAATAATGTGCTGCCAAGCTTCATGTCTACTATGTGAAAGAAGCAGTATGAAAACTTAGGTTTGCTGACTTCAATGTCACAGCTCATTTTCTGCTGCCGCTCTCACATCCAGATCATTAAAATGAAATATTTCTGAATTAAATATGAAACCCTTGTGATGCCAAGGAAAGCCAAGACCATTCCTACCCTCTAAATTCACATGAGTCTTGTACTTTCTTTTTTCTTCTCTGTGAGCTGGTTGTTTAGATAGATTGCATATTTGCTATTGTATCACCAAGCTTTTTGCTTACTGGTGCATCATCTTTTGTTCTAAATGTTTTATATTTTAATTTTAATATAATCAGACATATGGGCTTTGAATTTTATATCCTAGTTATTAACTGTAACACACTTCAACATTCTAAATAAATTAACCAGGCCTGGTTTTCACTCCTATTTCAAAAAGAAGAAGAAGACCAGGTGGTGGTGGCGGCACACACCTTTAATCCCAGCACTTGGGAGGCAGAGGCAGACGGATTTCTGAGTTCAAAGCTAGCCTGGTCTATAGAGTGAGTTCCAGGACAGCCAGGGCTACACAGAGAAACCCTGTCTTGAAAAACCGAAGAAGAAGAAGAAGAAGAAGAAGAAGAAGAAGAAGAAGAAGAAGAAGGTGATGATGATGAGGGGCTTTATAACTGATAGAAAGATTAGAGAAATGTTGGTGTGAACTTGATAAGAGAGAATGAACTCCATCCATCCTTAATTCCAAAAGGAGTAAGTGAGAATGTTTAATCAAAAATTCTGTTAAGGGTTTAATTCATGGAAGACTATGGAGAGACAATATTAGAAGTGAGGCTGCTTCTTCTTAGACTAGCTCAAGAGAACTGTGGTGGAGGCAGCTTGTTATGACAATATACAAAGTGTGATAATCATTTACTTAGGGTAGTAATTTTGGATAAATCAATTTAAAAGAATTTATACTCACACTTAGTTTTATAGGGACACAAAGGAAACCCCAGTAAGAAACTAGTCAACCAGAGGACTTAGAAAAGCTTGAAAAAAAGTTTTGTTCAAAGTACATATTTTTTGTCAATTTTCAACAACTTCTACTTCTTATCAGTCATAAATAAATGTTTAAAATATTACAATTCCTTAGTTACTATGTTGGTTAAATCCATTTTCATATCATCTCTGATCCTTCATTTTTCTAATTATGTCAATCAGTCCATCCTATACAGAGTAACTGAGGTCATGTTTTTAAAATCCAACTCTGATCATGTCATCAAAATCACACTTGTAATTTGAAGTAATCTGAAGATTTTCTAATTTTACAGTCCCTTCACATTTGTTCATGAAAATGAGGATTCTAAAAAGTCCTGACCTGTCAGTATCACTTCTGGACACATCTCATTGTGTCTGTTTTCATTCATCATTGCATGGTCATTGCCTATCAGGGCATGAGACACATAGAGTACATAACCTACAATTATAGAGTGACTTACAATAAAAACTGATTTTTGTTAAGAGTCACTATATCTATCTCTGGTCATAGTGAAGCAACAAAATGGACACATCTCACTAATTACTAAGAAGAGCAAGACTAGAAGGAAATTTATCTATTTGCACAAAGACATACATAAGGGACAGATATTGAATCAAGACACTTTTAAATTCTCAGTTTTGCATGGTACATGAAGGTCTTTTGTAGGTGTCACAGTACTGCACAACTAGAAAAAAGTGTTTAAGTCAGGCTTGGTCTGGAGGGCTATTTTTATACGGATCAAATTAGATTTGTGAGCAGGCTGCCAGACATTACTGGAAACTAGGCAGTAGTTTCCACACCCTGGACTCTTCAACCAGGTCATCTATTCTCATGCCAGACACATCATCTCCAGGATTTGTGTAGGGCATCTTCTTCTGCCAGTTATGACTTCTTGTCTCTTGCTTTAATCTTCTCTGGCCATCTGAAACCCTTGGCTCTGTCTGTGGTTGAGATCTCAGCTTTTGACTTCGTGTGTTCTCATGACCCATTTGAAACCCTTTCCCCTGGAGGGAGCCTGTGGGGCCTTCCTGAGACTCTGTGGCCACTGCCCTTTTGCTCCATTCATGACAGCTGTGAGCTATCTAGCTCTGGCCAGTTTGAGGCAGCTTAGTCCTGCTGACTAGCACTACTGAGTCCAGCAGTGCTTCTCTGAGAACAGGGATGGGTAGACAGCTGCAGCATCTTTACAGCACTCATGACTCCTTAATTTAAGTTATGACCATGGAGATAAAAATGGTCTTGAGTTAGTAGTACATTATAATCATCATATCATAATGAGTATCCCAATAGGCAACATCAAGTTATCTAGTGACATATTTCATACCCAGCCTAAAATACCTTCGGAAATTAACTTAGGTTATTCAGAAATCAGAACTGTCACAGATTGCCTTCTATTTTGAATTGTAAAAATAACTAAAGTTAGGAAAAAAACCATACTTTCACAAGAATTCTGAATTAAAGGTCTTATTGAATATCTGTAACTTACCACTTCTCTTACCTCTCAAGAATCCAAATATCCCCCTAACTTAAGCTAGTATATTATGCTAAGATTCTATCAAGTCCTAGCAGGGATGGTCAAACTTTGACATTGGCACATGATATCATCCACAAAGCTCATGTTCTGGAACTACACAATTGAGTTGCAAACAAACTAAACCATACTCAAAAAAACAAACAAACAAAAAAATAAAATCAGAATGTGCTAAATAAGTTTATGATTTTATGTGAGGTCACATTCATACCTATACTGGAATACATAGATCAGTGACCACAAGCTGAAGATGACCATCACCTAGAAATTTGGCCTCAAACTCAGCAAAATCCACCTTAATGTTCAAATGGAGTACTTTGGCCTTTGCATTTGTGGTTCTTTGGTGGGAGGATCCTTAAAGAAGAGAAGCATTAGGGAATCTACTGAATGATCATCACATTAGAGTCCTCTGTTCTTCTTGTCACTGAAAGCTTTAAAATGAATTTTCTCAGTCATATCATAGATATTCTGACTTAATTTAAGCCACCTCTTAATTCGTTTTTACCAACTTTTTACATATTACAATATTAAAATATTCAACATTTTTGTCTTAATTTCTCCCTATTTATTTATTTATTTATTTATTTATTTATTTATTCCCTTTACATTCCAATAACAGTCCCCCTCTCCACCCAGTTCCTCCCTATAGTCCCGCCCTCAATTCTCTCTCTCCATTTTGTCTGAGAAGGGGAGACATTCCCCCTCTGGATACCAACCCACCCTGGCACATAAAATCACTGCAGGACTATGAACAAACTTTCCCACTGAGGTCAAACAAGGCAGTCCGATTAGGGGAACAGGATCCACAGACAGGCAGTAGACTCACGGTAAACCCCCATCCAGTTCTTGGGGGACCCACTATTATTTCAAACATATGATATTCGATAGAAATTTACAGTGAATGAAAATCTTTTCATAATCTAGATTTTATGGCTGAGCTTTCACTATAGTTGACTTGTCCCTGTATATATTCCTCCAACCATGCCTGTGCCCTTCCCTTTCTTGGAGTGTATTTCAGCCTAAAATGTGGATATTACTGCATTTCTAGATAAAATAATTTATATTTAGCTCCGTTAAGCCCAGTGAAACCATTGATAATTCCCCTTCAGTGGTCCTCAGTTTCTGAATATAAAGCAAGGAGAGCAGTTTCAGATGACATCCTCTTTTCTGCTCTATTTTCTAACATTCTCTAGTTGTCTGATATTTTCCTGTTTAATTGATTGACATGCTTGTACAAAAATTCCCTTCTTGTTGGATTCAAAAAGAAGACAGAAAATGCATTTTGTTTATTTATGAGATATTTGTTTAACCAAAGCCAGGGTGGGCTTAGAATAACCCTGCTCCACAGTCCATTGTGATTTTCAGTCAAAGCAGATGTTTACAGGCATCTAGGGAAAAAAAGACAACAATATGTCAGATGAATGTTTTCAAACTTAGGGGAAGAACCATGTCATACAGGAAGAATGAAAAGTGAATAAGCATGCAGTTAAAAAATAAATTTGAGTGAAAGTTCTAGCCCAGTCCTAGGGAATGAAGATCCAAAGGTCTGATAAGCAGAAACCAGTGATTTGAAGCCACTAACCCTAAAAACACTCCTGTCCTTTTCTTTGTTTTGTACATTGGGGTACTCCTGTCACTGTCACTAATATTTTTAGACTGATAGATTTGAGAAACAAAGAACATCACTTACGTGAAACAAAACAAATAAGCAAAACTACTAGGTGTGAATCAAGTATTAAAGGGAAGAAGTCTCACGAAGTCAACCCAAAGGAATGGAGATTGCAGGACTGCCTAGCTATGAAAAGCCAGCTTTTCTGTGCTAGGCTGTACAGAAGCAGGACCTAGGTCCCATTTCCCTTGGAATTCCTGCAATGGCCCCTGTAGCAAACAGGAAATTCAGCACTCAACTGTTAGTGGGACAGAAGTGCTTCCCATGGACAAGCACTAACTCCAACTGTAACAACCATGTATAGACTAAACTTTACCTTCAGATATCACTACAAAGGGTAATGTGGATTATTTTCATAATCTAGGGAGATTTACACTATCAGTGAATTTCTCATAACCATTGTACCTTCCCTAAAAATGCCTTTTTAAAGTTTATTCTTTAATCTTTTTTAAAAGTCTAGCATTCATCCCCCTGCCAGTACACACTGGACTGTTCACCATCCCACATCTCCTCCTCTCAGTCTCCAAGAGGATGTCCCCACCCCACCATACTTCTATACTTCCTGTAGTCTTTCGTGGGTTAGGTGCATCTTCTCTCACTGAAGCCAGATCAGGCAGTCCTCTGTTGTATATATGTTAGGGGTCTCATATCAGCTGGTTTATGCTGCCTGGTTGGTGGCTCAATGTCTAGGAGATCTTGGGGGTATGGGTTAGTTGATACTGCTGGTCTTCCTATTACGTTGTCCTCCACCTCAGCTTCTTCCAGCTTTTCCCCAATTCAACCACAGGGGTCCCCAGCTTCTGTCCATTGGTTGGGTGCTAGTATCAGCATCTGACTCTTTCAGCTGCTTATTGGGCCTCTCTGAGGGCAGTCATGTTATGCTATTGTCTGCAAGCACACCACAGCATCAGTAACAGTGTCAGGCCCCCAGGGCCTCCCCTTAAGCTTTATCCCAGTTTGAGCCTGTAGCTGAACCTCATTTCTCTCACCCTCTTCTCCAATTTTGTCCCTGCAGTTCCTTTAGACAGGAACAATATTGATCAATGGAATAGCATTGAAGACCCTAAAATGAAACTACACACTTACAGATACTTGATCTTTGACAAAGAAGCCAAAAATATACAATGGAAAAAGAAAGCATCTTCAATAAATGGTGCTGGTCTAACTGACAGTCTGTATGTAAAAAAATTGAAAATAGATCCATATTTGTTACTTTGCACAAAGCTCAAGTCCAAGTGGATCAAGGACCTCAACATAAAGCCACATATACTGAATTTAATAGAAGAGAAAGTGGGAAAGAGCCTTGAACTCATTGGCATAGTGGGAAATTTCATGAATAGAACTTCAGTGACTCACACTCTAAGATAAAGAATTGACAAATGAGACCTCATGAAACTGGAAAGCTTCTATAAAGCAAAGGATATAGTCAATAAGACAAATCAGCAACCTACAGGTTGGGAAAAAATCTTCATTAACCTCACATCTGATAGAGGGCTAATATCTAAAATATATAAAGAACTTAAGAAGCTAACTACCAAAAATGAAACGACCCAACTAAACAAAATGGGGTATAGAACTAAATAGACAATTCACAACAGAGGAATCTGGAATGGCTGAGAAGCACTTGAAGAAATGTTCAGTCCTTAGTGACCAGGGAAATGAAAATCAAAATGACCCTGAGATTCCACCATTACATCAATCAGAATGACTAAGATCAAAAACCCAGGCATCAGTTGATGCTGGAAAGGGTGTAGAGAAAGAGGAAAACTCTTCCATTGCTGATGGAATTGCAAACTGGTACAACCACTCTGGAAATCAATCTAGAGGTTCCTCAGAAAGTTGGAAGTAGATCTATCTGAAGACCCAGCTATACTACTCTTGGGCACCATGCCATAGGGGCATGTGTTCCACTGTGTTCATAGGGCCTTGTTTGTGATAGCCAGAAGCTGGAAACAACCCAGGTGTGCCACATTGGAAGAACGGATACAGAAAGTGTGGTTCATTTGCACAGTGGAATACTACTCAGCTATGGAGTGAAGTAGTTCAGACCTAAAAGAACATGCATGGTATGTACTCACTAATAAGTTGACTTTGGCCAAAACAGTGCAGAGTACCCAGGACACAATCCACAGAACTCAAGAAGATTAGCAAGCAGAAGCGTCCAAGCCAGGATGCCTCTATCTCACTTGGGGGAGAGAAGAAAGCAATCATGAGAGGAGGGACCTGGGTGGGAAAGGGGACAGTCAGCAGAAGGGGGGGCCATGATCAGGTATAGTGGGGGAAAAAGGACTGAAGCCCTGAAGGCCAGCAGAAAGAATGGAAACAGGCAACTTCATGGGGTAGAAGGTGGGGGAAACCCCTAGAATGTACAGGAGACCTGGGAGGTGAGAGACTCTCAGGACTCAAAGGGAAAGACCTTGGATGAAGTGCTCTACAGTGGGGCAGGGCTACTTATAGAATCTACCTTCAGTAGAAAGAAAGGGCATCAAGTGGAGGGATGGCGTTGCCATCCCACAGTCAAAAATGCCTTTTTAATGAACCTTCTAGCACTGACATGTATTTAAGAAGAGTCACAGAGCTAGATGGTCGGGACTCTGGAGGGTAAAAATAATGCCTTAAGTAAGTTTGCTATCAAAGAATATGCTAATATATACTTTCAGTTCTTTTCTGTTTTGTCTTTGTTCTGCTTTTGTCACATTTCACTGGTTCCAGATTTAAACTAGGAAGACATAATGGTTCACATGGTATTTACATTAAGAAAATAATATTGTGAAAAATTTAAAAATAATAAGGAAAACTGCATTTCAAATACTGTTTTCCTCTTTCTGTCTTAACACTCTATTGCTTATGATAATGGCTCATTAGGCACTGTCAAACATTTTCAAAACCTATCTCAAGCTTATTTGAAAATGGCTACACTAATTTGGCATTCAAGTATCTAGTTACCACATGCATGCCTAAATTTGTTAACCTTGTATGAGTTTGGATTAGGTAATCCTCCTTTTTATGTAAGCCATATTGGTTCAAGGTTATGTCTGTACATATTTGATGTTTTCTTTGACAGTATTTCTGAAAAGTGAAGAGAGAAAGTGGAAGGTTGTATGGTATAACCATAACACAAAGCTTCACATTAGAGTTACAGTCTGCAAGTGTGGTTGGGATATCCAGTACAGATTATGGAAATTAGCAGCTGTGTGGCTTCTTCATTTGATTTTTTCTTATTAACAACATGCTTGATTAGCCCTCTACCCTTTTAAATGAAATTACAAAATAATTATGAGTTCTGTTTCTAAAACCCTTTGCTGAGAACTACAATAAACTGTCAAACACAGAAATCAGTGTGTGATACATTTATATGAATATTAAGTGCCTGTAAATTGCCCGTTAACATGGCATGTGTTTACTACTTAGCAAAATGAGTGTTGACCCAGCTATTAAACAACTGGGAAACATTCATCTTTGCTGAAGTCAACTGGGACACATTCGTCTTTGCTGAAGTCATTGTTTTATCTTGGTAAAACTCTGTTGAACATATCGCAGTCAGCCAGCCAGCCAGCCAGGCAGCCACCATGCATATCATCTTTCGTCTACATTTATTAATGGCTTAGAATGTCCATCTGTTGTCCTTAGTAAGTGGAACACTATGAAGAAAAGAATTCATTGAGTTAATCTATATATAACTTTCTTTTTATGGGCAAAAGCTCCTTGGAATGTTCTTCATAAATTAAAAACAAGAAACAACTGTTGGGTGTGTGTGTGTGTGTGTGTGTGTGTGTGTGTGAGAGAGAGAGTGTGTGTGTGAGTGTGTGTGAGTGTGTGTGTGTGTGTGTGTGTGAGTGTGTGTGTGTGTGTGTGTGTGTGTGTGTATGAGAGAGAGGGGGGGGAAATATCATCAGAGTCTGCCCTGTTTGAAAGGGCAGGCAATAGACTACTTTCATCCAAGGAGAGGATAAATACATTTGATTCAGATCAAAAGTACATTTTTTTCTCAAAATGTCTTAAATTGCATTTGTTTAGATTTTGGTGATGGCTTGTTGAGGTAGAGAATACAAAACAAACAAATAAAACAGGAATACAATAGCAACCACAACACCAAAAGCACTAGTTTCATAGGTTATTTATGCTTAAGTAGCCTCACACATTGACTTTATTTCTTTATGCCTAGTGGTTACACCTGGAATTGAAGAACATCATGGTTCTATCAGTGTACTACAGTGATTTTCCCAAGACAGAATTGTTTGTGATCTTACCAAATTAACAGTGCAATGGATAACATTCCAGTGGAGAGAACTAAGGGTCTGTACAATGGCTACAAGCTCATTCAAGTGACTCCAACTTGATTTTCAATGTGAATAATATAGTACCCTAATATACTCAGGAGCATGTGTAGGCAATCCTTGAAGTAAAAAAGCTGTACCTTAAATAATTAGGGCTAGGACATAGGATTCATAGATAGGCTTAATTTTACTAATTAATTCCATTGAATCATACAGTTTTGATATACAGCATTCAGAAGGAAAATAAAGTTCTTCATTTGCAATCCATAATAACATCACCTCAGTCTGATGCCATAAAGTCTAACAGCAATGTAATTAGTACACTCATGCTGATCAGGGTGGTGATATTAAGAGATAGATTTCTGGGAATGAAAGCTGTTGACATGATCCATGATATATAAATGGAAGAATAACATCTAGATATAGATAACGTGGAAAACAAAGTACAGATACAAATGTATCATTTCTTGTAGAAAAGAAAGAAATTGAATTTAGAGACACCAGTTACAAGTTTAGCTTAATAAGATTCTCAATTCATGCTAAATGAAATAATTCAGTCTGAAGTATACTTGGGAAATTAGCAGTATGTCTATCTGGTTGTTTATTTGACTAGGAAAGGAAATGTGTTAAGTGCTTCTTTTTAATCCAAATTATCAAGGGTTGGTGTCTACAAGTTGCCTAGAAGTTACTTTCATCTTTCCTTCAATTCAATCTCCTTTCATCTCTTCTTCTGAAGGTGAAACAAAGAGAAAACTAGGTCATGATAAAGAGGGCAGTTTATTTCATTACAAGTAAGCTTTGCAAATTTTTCCAGTTTTAGATTGGCTTCTCACCCCCAGACAGTGGTTTTACAATTGATGGTAAATAATGATAAAAATGTAAATCAGCATTCATCCCATTTTTTTAAATAAAGAACTGAAAGCTTTCAATTTACATACAACTGGAGAATATTTAAACTCAATATTGGTAAATATTTACACTTCAGCAATCACAATAAATCCCTCATGTTCATACCAATACATATTATTGTGTACATGGAATGAGGACTTGAATTGCTGGTAATTATATTTGTTTTAATCTTCCATCTTCCTTTACAAGAAATGTTCATTATCACTGGCAGTGTTAGCTAACATAGAATACAATGGAGTTAAATTTATGTCTCAACTAGTAATCTTTTAATAAATGTCTGCAGGCATCTTATAGATAGAGCAGAGCTGCTTCATCAATAAATCAAGGAAATAACAAGGGAGTAATAGAGTGGACTTACATTCTCATTTTACTTCTGTCATGTTGTTCTCAGTCATTTGTTTTGCAAAATACAGTTCATCTTGGCTACAAGATGGAAAGTTCTGTGGCCACATAGATGAAAGGATCAGACAAATATATACTCAACTATCCTTGAACCCAGACTTGTTCCAAGAAGTTGTTTTATTTTTTTCTTTGAATGAGAATTCATATGCACTGTGAGATTCACCAGAAGCTCCAATTTTCCCTCAGAAAATCACAAATGAATTAAATACTCAGAATTGGTATTTTCAACCATTTCTTCTTCCTTTTTAACCTAAATTCATGGCTAGAGTCATTCCTAAACAAGCTCTGTCAATCAGTAAACCCTTTCTAGTCCATTTTACTGGTCAATAGTCTACTGAGGGCCTTCTTTTCTCTCAGATCCAACACGGCCATAGTCACTTAAATGATTTTTCTGACTCTAATCCTGTCTAGCTACAATATATGTTTTCAATGCCAGTGTGATATATCTTTTAAAAGTCACCCTGCTGTTTTCTCCTGCAGTGCATTACCTACAAGAAAAAGAATGACATCTTTGTTTCTATGAGTTTGTACATTACTTGCTTGCTTCATTGCTATGAAAAAAAATCACCTGAGAAAAGCAATGTCATGGATGAAAGGTTTATTATGGCTAATAATCGGAAGGTCTAGTCCATCATGGTAGGGAAAATACTGAGTAGTGACTGGGAGGCAGTTGGTCACATTGCATTTACAATCAGGGAGAAGAGAAAATGAAATCTGTATGTATGTGAGTGTTTGTCTACATATGTCTGTGTACCATGTATATATGTACTCAGTTCTTATAGAGGCTTGCAGAGAGTGTTAGATCCTCTGGAACTGAAGTTACGGTTAGTTGTGAGTGGCCGTGTGGGTACTGAGAATTAACTACTCAGCTCTCTCTGTCTCCTGCCCCTTTTCTTTTGTCTTGAACCTCTGATCCTAAACCAAAGATTTGTATGATTTTTAGGTAAGGCACCTTTTCCTGTATTAATGTGCCAATTGTAAAAACTTCCTCATAGGCATGACTAGAGGCTTGGTTGCACAGTAGCTGTAAACTCCATAAAGCTAACAATGAACATTAACCATCACAGAATGGTTGGAAGAAAGACAAAAGCAATTAAATGGTTCTAGCTTCAGGCAGAAACTATGGTAAACTAGAGAGTCAGCAGACCGGTGAAAAGGAGACAACTATCATTCTGCTGGGATTGTGAGCTACAAGTTAGTAAATTTGATCTCTAAGATAAAATCCAGCCTGTTTAGTGCGTTCTACAAAGTCCTTCATGAACACCTTCATGTCTACATCTTGAGCCTTATTTCTACTAGTTCAAGTCAGTTCTACTTACAAAAAAATCAACTTCAAAATCAATTTCTTTCTGTCTCTGGTATCATTCCCTTCTTTTAGGGCATCATCATCTTTCTAGTGGATTATGACAATGGTCCCTTAACTGGTTCCTTTGCTGAAAATAACTTCTGGTTCTAGATTATCTTTTTAAACTGTGATCTTTATAAATGCATCAGTGTAATTTATTGAGAATTTCATCCAACGGAGTGACCTATTGAGATACTTCCTAGTGTTGACTTTCCTTGTCTACAGCTTATCTAAAGGGGCTCAAAAGCATTTTCTATTCTGGGAGGAGTAGTTAGAGCAAGGTATTAAAGAACATAGATGGTACAGGATGACTGTCAGCAGAATTTCTTTCCAATATCTGGCCAGGGAGCTGTTCTTTGAGATCCCACCATCAAATCCCAGGATACTGTAAACTCACAGAAAACAACCACTGAATGTTTATGGAGATCCAGTACCTACAGAGCCAAAAGTTGCGTGTCTGTGAACTTTCTTAGGGTGATGACTGTTTTACAAGCATATTTATACTAAGATTTCAGCATGGTATCTAGAATTCAGTAACTACTTAGTATAAATATGGGGGTTCTTGATAGGCTAAATAAGATACTTGGCATAGCTCTATGAGTCACTATTATGCTATTATAGGCATTTTAGCATAGATTGGATAATGTCTTGTATGTCTACAATACCATTGCTGGTCAAAAGCATCAATAAGAACAAGATTTTTATCATAAAGCGTGATATAATCAATAAGAGCCCAAGAAACTGGATTTATATTGTCCCAAATACTGTGTTTCAACATGGTAATGTTTCTTGAGGTGTTTATAGTTACAGAGCAAAGTGAAGCCAAAAATCTATTCATATTAAAATATATTAATGGAAATAAAGTTATCAGACTATAGCAAAGTGAGGAGATTTATGATAGTTTTAAAATGCTGATTACTTTCTTAGCTTAGTATTGGTTGGAAGCTAATGAACAGCTAATTCAATATATGTCAAAAATTTCATATGATATTTACAAGAAAGTCAGGTAAAATACTGAGCTGATTAAAGTTATAAAGGGGTTAATATGTGGCCTAACATTTAGATTCAGATTGGCAATAGTCCAACTCTACATAATCACAAAATTTGAATTAATAAGCCTTGTAGATATTTTAATGTAGGTGTGACATTTTCTTTTCTGGAACCTGAGGTCATGCCATCTATATGTGTTACAGGCTTAGCCATTATCTGGACATATAAAACCTTTATTCAGAAGACTTATTTCTGGTGTGTGAGTTTTCTGTATCTACAAGATAAACAAGAGTGAGTGAGACTACAGTGACCAAGTAAATGAATTTGCCTTCTTGATGCAAGATGACAAGTATCTAGAAATAAGCTCTAATTTTTTTTTTTAGTTTTTTTTTCAGACAGGTTTTTTCTCTGTGTAGCCCTGGCTATCCTGGAATTCACTCTGTTGACCAGGCTGGCCTCGAACTCAGAAATCCACCTGCCTCCCAAGTGCTGGGATTAAAGGTGTGTGCCACCACTGCCTGGCAACTCTGATTAAAAGAAAGAATCAAATTTTTATTTTCTTTAGAAGAGCTTGTTCCTATTCTATTTTCTTAGTTGAATCATGGGCTTTACAAAGTACCTTGTAACTTACAAAATTAGCTTAGATCAGAGTGTCATTTTTAAGTCTACATTTGATATTTAAGTCTACTTCCCATGCTTTGTCAAAATGGACAAATCATTTTATTTCATCTTGTACAGTAACTGTGAAAGGAGAAACATATTGTATTATGGATATTTCATTTTACTTTTTTTACTGTAAGACAATAGTCATCTATATTGTAATTAGATGAATATTGTCATTATGGAGAGATTTATGTATGGTCCTAATATCCAGATCCAATAATATCAATAATATTAGTGTAGGAAATCCTAGTATGAGAGTAGAATACTAGCCATAGATAAGAGATTTGAGATTGTGGATGACCCTTGATCCAGCTATGTACCATTTGGGCCATGTAACTTCTTGGCTTTGAAAATACATGGGTTATGTGTATTTTGGGGGCTACATAGACTACTTTAGATGAGAGTTATTTTGTTGAGGATTGTTTTATGAAAATATATAGGCTTCAAATATTTGAGGGTTTTATAAATTTACCTTAGTTGAGTGTTATTTAGTTACTTTTCTATTGGCATAGTAAAGTTACATAATCCAGGAAACTGATAATAGAAAGGTATTTAATTTGGAGTTTCATTACAAATAAAGCATTTAATTGAGGGTAAATTCAGGACTTTCATGGCATGGAGCATGTTAGCAGACAGGCAAGCATAGCATTGACACAGTTGCTGGGAGCTCACTTCTTCAGAAAACAACTAACTACAAGATAGAGAATTAATTTAGAATGGTCACTGTGTTTGAAACCTCATAAGCCATCTCTGTGACATCACCTCCTCCAATAAGGCCATATATATATGCCTGTCTATGAATAGCATATGTTTACTTTAATAAAATTGAACTCACACCATCAATCTCAAGAACTTGATTAGATTTTATATTTGTTTAAGAAACAAAGGAGGCATTTGTAAATTTAAAAGAAAAATGTGTCAAGATCTTTAGGAAAGTTAATTAAATTAATCCCTTTCTCATGCTTGAGGGCTTTTTTGTTGTTTTTTGTTTGTTTGTTTGTTTTGTCTTTTTTTTCTAGTGTGAAAACCTCTGTAAGAGGTAGACATCAGGGTCACACATGAAGAAAGTAAGTCTGTTCCTGATCTTGATCTTCTATCCTTTGCACTGTCATATTGATTACAAAGATGACAAACTCAGCAAATACTTAGTGCTGAGTGAGGAAGTGAGCAAGTTAGAGCCCTGAGAATGCAGGTGGCTCTGGACTGTGGAGATGGAGATAAGAAGTCTGCCAAGAGGAGATTTTATTTGTTTCCTGGCCTCTAATTAGGACCATACTTAAATCTGTTCCTGATGACAATGCTCATCTAATTACAAAACAGCATTCAAGTTTTCATTTTTATTTATCATAGAATATAACAGATTTTAAAGTCACTAACATTATTTTACCTAAAAGGTGAAAAAATGCATTTTTATACATAAAATAAAACTTTACTATTAATCATGTATGAAGACTGTATTTACCTGGTTTGAAACTTGAGCCTCAGTTTTTCACCTATAAATTGAAACTCATAATTTCTTCTGAATCCAAGATGCAGGTAATGTACATAAAACTCACTTAAGGTTTTGTTATTTACAACATGGTAAATATTTAATAAATATTAATATGATATCCTTGTCATTTGTTTGGCCAAATAAAATAGAGAAAAATATATAAAATTCACACTCACTTATATGGGAAAGTGTTTTATTAACATTTTTGAAATACTTTTAGCTATTTATTTTATGTATATCTTCATTAGATTTTTTATTGTTGTAATGAAACACCATGAGCAAAGCACCTAGAATCCACTTTCTCCCAGGAAAATCTTTATTTCATTCACATTTCCACATCATTGTTCATCTTTGAAGAAAATCAGGGCAGGACCATAGAGGCAGGAGCTGATGCAGAGGTAATGGAGGAGTGTTGCTTACTGGCTTTTTGCCCATGGCTTGCTCAGCCTGCCTTCTTATAGAACCAAGGACCACCAGCCCAGGGATGAACCACTCACAATAGGCTGAACCCTCTGACATAAGTAACTAATTAAGAAAATGTCTTACAAAGAGTTTTGGTGGGGACTATTTTGTCAATTGAGTTTCCTTTATTTCAGATGACTATAGCTTATGTCAAGCTAACATAGAACTAAACAGTATAATTGTATATGTTGGTGAAGTGTTGGTTTGTTCCTTTCACCATACAGGTTCTGGGTGATGAGTTCAGGCATCAGGCTTGGCAGCAGTCACCTTTATTTGAAAAGCTCCTTCATTTTCCTAGCTATGCATATGTTGTAGGTAGTTTAATCTAAAATCTCAAATAGTCAATATGGCAGAAGATGGAGCTGCTAAATAATGTGTATTTGAAGGAAAACAGTAGCTTTTTGATAAAACAACATCCATTTAGGCAATCAATGAAGCCTTCAGGAATTCACTAGTCCCAGTTCTCTGATGGAGTTGATCAGCATGAAGTGCTCACACCTTTGTATATATACAAACACACACACACTCATATGTATACATGTATACCTATTAGAAACTACACAGTTAACTCAAATACACTATAAATATTGACTTTGCAAACTCAACTGTTGCCTACTGATAACTTCCACCATTATACTAATATAGTACAAGGACTTCTGTGATACCCAGTCACTTTTGGAAGAAGTTACTGCCTGCCTTCATAGACTCCCAGATCTCTGGCAATATAAACAAGTGCTGGACTCTTATACAAGACATTACAACATCTCCATTATACTAGAGTTTAATACTCCCAGACAGAAGGCTTTATATACAATGTACACACAGAATCTCTGTCTTGCTTTCAGATGGAACAACTGTTACCTACTCCCCTGTGGTGTGTTGCAAAGCTGCCATAATTACATGGACAGCCACAGAAACTCACAGTCAAAATCAAAACAGACAATTAAATTAAATAATGTTTTACAAACAACATTTAGAAGGAGTCTCATCACACCAAATACCTTACTAATAGCTTAAGTGTATGCATGGAAACATCTTCATTTTTATTGATTTAAGGGAATTTATCTCTGTGCTGCTTTAGTTGAAATGAAAGGACCTTGTTTTAAACTAATCTGTAAGAGAAACTTAAAATGTGGTATTTGTTCTTTGATTTTTTTTTTGTTTCATCACCATTGAAGTCTGTTGATAAAAACACACAGGGCAATTATAATAATCTTTAAGTTAGAGTTTATAAATTACCTTTTCTCATTCAATCTTACTTAAACTTTTAATGAAATCACACAAGGAAATGAGGGAGGTTTTCTTTTCAAAATTTCTACATGCATGAGACCAAGGGAAGTCTTTAGGGTTGTCAGTTTTGTGAATGGTTAAGCCAGGAAAAGGAGAGTTAGATGATTTCTTTCAATTCAATGGTCATGTGCCCTTTGCTGGTGAGTTTGGGATAAGATTCAGCTGAATAAACATAAAACCTATCACTGAGAGCATCTACAGAATTTAATCAAGCATGCCTCTTTTTTGATAAATTGGTCAATGCACAAATAAAATGTGTTAATAAATGTTTAGGAGGAAAATATTTGAAGATGATTTAATTTGAGAGTAATAGTCCATAGGATGAACCCTTCCTGACCTAAAGTTCTTGATAAAGGACAGAAATCTATGAATTACGATTTTCTATACTCATTGAAGAGTGCAAACTTCTTCTTTAAAACATTCCTTCAGGTTCCCATACTTCTCTGAACCCTACATACCATTGCTTAAACATTTTCCTAAAACTGAACTGTCTTATTTATTTTGACCAAATACTGACAGACATTCATATTCGCTTACAATGTGAGAGAGTACAGTTCATCATGTGTAGTAGAAGAGATTATTTAATCTGCCAAATTGGTCGCTGTAAGATCTCCTACCCAAAGGAGACCAGTAAAGGAAGACACAACTCAGCAATCATGGTATAAATTGCACGCCTAGATTGGGCAGATTTACCACTACACTACTCTAATCCCGGATATGAGATCCCTTATAACTTGTGGTTTTTCCAGGCCACGTGCTTGTCTTCCCAGCTCCAGCTCCGGCTCCTCCTTCGTTGGCTTCTTTCCACAGCCGGCTTCCTCCTGCTTCTTCTTTTATATAGAATTCCTCTCACTCTCTTCTCTCCTAAGCCTTTTTCTCTGCCTCCCCTTCTACTGCCCAATCTCTGGCTCTAGCCTTTATTTTACAGGTTTTAATTGGACAGAAAGTTTACAAGATGTCACCTGTGTACAGATTCAATCATCCTCTGCAGCCCTCCCAGGAAAGTGAAACTAGGATCAAAATACAAGGCTGGGGCTATCCATAACAATCATGGTCATGCAGTTGATGGTAACATGTGACTGAGCTTATTCACTTTTTATTTTTTATTAATCATTCCATTTGTTTACATCTCAAATAATACCCCCTTTCTGGTTCCCCCTCCACAATCCCCCTATTCCATCCCCTGTCTTCCCTCTACTTTGCCTCTATGAGGGTGGTCCCCCATCCATCCACTCACTCTTGTTCCACCACTCCAGCATCCCCCTACTCTGGGGCATCAAACCTCCACTGGTCTAAGGGACTCTTGTCCCATTGATGTCAGACAAGGCCATCCTCTGCTACATGTGTATCTGGAGCCATGGATCCTCCCTGTACACTCCTTGGTTGGTGATCTAGTCCCTGGGAGCTTTGGGTTATCTGGCCAGCAGACATTGTTCTTCCCATGGGTTTGTAATCCCCCTCAGCTCCTCCAGTCCTTCCTGAGCTCCCTCACTGGAGTCCCTGAGCTCAGTCTTGATGGGTGGCTGAGAGCACCCACAGCTGGTGCTGGCAGAACCTCCCAGGGATCAGCACACCAGGTTCTTGTCATCAAGCGCCTAGGTCCCGAGGATCCAGTTAGGCCAGGTATTGGGACTGGGCTTGGGGTTTTATCTGTGATCCTGGATGTATCAGAACACCTGGGGGTCAAGTTGAGTCTGGGTGTATGCTGAGTGTGTGGAGACTGGTGCAACCTGGAAGGAGCTTGTGTCTTTGGATGGGCAGGGTCCCTGTGTCCCCTGTGTCCCCTGGGTCCCAGTTAGGCCAGGTATTGGGACTGGGGTTGGGTCTCATCTGTGATCCTGGATGAGTCAGAACACCTGGGGGTCAAGAGTCAAGCTAAGTCTGGGTGCTCTCTCTCTCTCTCTCTCTCTCTCTCTCTCTCCCTCCCTCCCTCCCTCCCTCCCTCCTTCCCTCTCTCTCTCTCTTTTACTAAGTCTGCAACTAATGAAATTGTATCACCTTTCTATACAGTGGGTCTTCTTCCTCAGTCTTTTTTGGGGAAGATCTCACCAACACAGCAGCAATGTCTACTATAGGTGACTTTTACTACTCTACTCTAGGGATTAACCATCACATCAGCTTAGATACTCACTCTGCAGAAACATCTTGAATGCTTGTACTCACACACTCTTAAATATATATTGCCTAGAGGGGGAGACAGGGGATGGAATAGGGGGATTGTGGAGGGGAACCAGGAAGGGAGATATTATTTGAGATGTAAACAAATGGAATGATTAATAAAAAATAAAAAGTGAATAAGCTCAGTCACATGTTACCATCAACTGCATGACCATGATTGTTCTGGATAGCCCCAGCCTTGTATTTTGATCCTAGTTCCCAGTGGATAGCCCCAGCCTTGTATTTTGATCCTAGTTTCACTTTCCTGGGAGGGGCTGCAGAGGATGATTGAATCTGTACATAGGTGACGTCTTGTAAATATATATTGCCACTGACAGAAGCTGCATTTAGCATTCTGTTCCTTTTGATTTTATGCAAGCTCCTTGGCATCAACAGCTTCCAGAATATTGCTTGGTTCATAGAAGGAACTTAATAAGTCATTGCTAAATGAATAAACAATAATCATCACACTACTCAGAAAGAGCTATTAATCGCCCAACCTAAAGTTTTTTTCTTTCACATTTGGTTTTAGGGCAGAAGCTGTCTATATAGCTCAGGTGAAGGTGGCTAACTCATTAAATAGTTTGTTTTAGCCTCAATATGATGGTTGCCTTGCCATTCCTTTCAAATTCTGGCATAACAGTCATGTATCAGTATATGCAGATCTTCTGTTGACTTAAAAACTGTGCCCTTCCCAGCCTTGAGCAGGCTGAATAGACCTTGCTTGCCACAATGGACCTTAACACCTAGGTGAAGTCATCTGCTTTGTTTACACTTACAACTTCCTAAAGGAACTTAGAAGAGTAGACTGCTCAATTGAGCTTGCTTTGCAACATAATCCAACTGAAACAAAGGATGGGTTCAGTAGGCTTCCCGATATAAACCCTATATAAACACAGTGCTGAATATTAAACTTAGAGCCTTGATCAGAATCTTGTCTTTGTTTCATGCTTCTCTCGAACCCCAGTCACTTTTTCATTTCCAGCCCCCCTTTCAGGTAAACCCAATTCATCTATGGCTGCTGAACGGCTACAGAAGACTAATATAGTTGTTTTGTAAAGGTTTCCTGCAATGTTTCAAGACTTTTAATGTCATAAGTTTTTAAACCAACAGATAGGCAGCTTTGTTGGTTTTGTTTTATCAACCTGACACAAAATAGGTTCATCTGCAAAGAAGTAAAAGAGTGAAAGTGGTCTTCCATCCTATCAGCCTGTAGGCAAGTCTGTGGGGGCGTTGTCTTCACTAATGATTGACTTGAGGAAGCCTCAGCCACTATGGACACTTCTACTCCTGGGCAGGTGCTCATAAGACTTATAAGAAAGTAGCTAAATGTTATCCTGGAGAGCAACACTCCCATATATTCTGCTTCAATCCTGACTCCAGTTTCCTGCCCTGCTTGAGTTTCTCCTGCCTTGACTTTTCTCAGTGATAGATGATGATCAGAACATTAAGCCAAATAAACTTTTTCCTCCCCAATGTCGATTTTGTTTAGTTTTTATTACAGCAACAGAAACTATCCTAGGGCAGATGTGTTTGTGAATTCTGTTCAGAATCCTATTTGATGTCTTTTTTTCTAATTCCATGATATTGTCAATAATTTACTCTTCTGTACTGCTACTTCCCTGTGTGAAAAGCAGGGGTAAGGATACACATGAAGCATGCAAAATCTATTATTTTTTGAGAGTTCAATAAAATGAGTGTATATACTGCTAATTTGTGATTCATCAATAGATAACTGTGACCAAATGATAGCATTCATTAGGGCCATAATGAACTGTTTTCTTCTTTTAATTATTTATTTATTTATTTTTTGGCAAAAGTCAGCATGATGGTAAGTGTAACAGAGAAGCAGTCATCAAATTAATTAATTCCCTACCAGTTATAATTCAATTATTGTTCAATTGCATTAAAATTGTTTATTTCCCTTTGCAGTGGGAGGTAGTGGAGGAAATGAAAATAGTACTTACTTGTTCTAGGAAAATGAAATTCAGTCAGTCCTCTATGGTATAAGTGCAAGGATCATCCTATCTTGAGCTTTCTTTGAGAAAGAAAGATTAGGGGAATTTAGAAAACAGCATGGTATCCATCCTTGCTCTTTTCTTACTGATGGTTGGGTAGCAGGAATCTAGGCCATGCTCACTAAGGAAACAAGCAAGATACAGAAGATAGAAATAGGAAAATAAGCTAAGCGTTCAGGAGAAGTTGTGGTAAGCAGAGGTTTTGGGGGAGAGGAAGTAATTGGGAAAGAAGGTGAAAGGCCCCCGGATAGGGGAGACCCCCACTCAAGAGATTACAACCACCCAATGACTCACGAGACACCTATCTTGTTGCAATTAGCAAGAGGTATACTTTAATCAGTGCTGAGGTGGAAACTCGGAACCCATGCAGGGGCAGGAGTTTCAACATCGAGGCTCAGGAGTGAAGGGTTTTTTAAAGGAGAAAGCCACAAATCGGGGTGGGGGGCGAGGGGGAAATCAAGGAAGAATTGTCATAAAAACAGTAGGAAGTTCTAGCCCATATCATAAAAATAGTGGAAAGTCTCGACCTATTATTTAGTCAGTCATAAACCAGGTCGGGGGTAGAAAACGCCTTGCACATATTCTTCTCAAGAATTTAACCTTGTATATCATCTACTACGTGGTCAGCCAGTCTTTGGAACACAGAGCCCAGAGCCTGTGAACCAGATGACCCAGATGACCTGCATTCTTGGTTCTGCCCTTTTGTGATCAGCTAAGTTTCTGGAGCATTGCTGGCCTGGCTAGTTTTCTTTGGGTGGCCGGCTAGTTCTTGGAACCTAGGCCTATGAACTTGCTAACCTTAATTCATATGGGGGGTCTACATCTTTTCAAAGGGAAGATGCTGATAAAGGGTACCAAACATTAGAGATCTATTTTACTGTAAGGTGACCATAGTTAATAATAATACGTTGTTTATTACTAAGTTTAAGAAAAAGAGTTTTAATGTTTGTACCACAAAAAATTGAGAGCATAATTGAATTTTCAACAGTGTATATATAGATCAAATATCGACTTGTAACCCATATATGAACATATTGGTCAATTAGATATAACAAAATAAATATGAAAGAAAAACTTAAAGACACAGAAGATTTAGAAATGAAAAACCTTTTAGTGACGTTCTTCTCTTAGAAATTCTGAATAGATTTCAAAATATTTCTAATGTATACTACTTTCTTTATTTTATTTGATCTAAATAAAAAATATTAATACATTAATTGTAGTTAGTGATGTGATTTAAATACTTGTTCCTGGCTTTAACTGACCAAACCAAAAAAGTTAGTAGTTCCTTCTCTCTATCATCTTTTTACGCAGTTAGCTTCATTAGGTTCCTCTTTCCTCAGCCTTCATAAAACAGAAAATGAGTTTTGGTGAACTGTTGTTATTCCACTGAGCTGCAGAATAATGAAACACCAAGTGCAGTCTGTGCTTTGGTACCTGTTATTTTAACACGCCCCCAACATCATCCCCCCACTCACTTCTCTCTGTGTGTGCTTTGTCATCATGCACGTCTGTACCACTTATATGTGGTACCTACAGAGATCAGAAGAGAGTCACACTCACCCTATTATTTCACTCAAAGACGAGATGACTCAACAATAACCATCGTTGAATCCAAGAATCTTCATAGTACACAGCTTGTTAATTTTCAGAACTCCAAATATTAGTAATACTCATAGAACTTATCAGCATTTTGTGAATTTTTGCTATATGTCAGATACAGTGACTCTCCAAATCTGCAAGTAGCATGCAAAATAACACTATACATACAATTATCACATAACAGGAAGTAAAACAGGAATAACTGTGTGTGTGCTTGGCTTATGATCCTTCAATAAGAGAAATGTATGCTCAAAACAATTTTTTATACAACTGGGTATATAGGAGTAAGGAAACTGGAAGTAGAGATTTTTTTAAGAAATAAGGTTCAAAAAGTTAAGGGTTTATATATAGTCATAGTCAGAGAGAAGTAGAATGGAGAATTGAATACTGGTCTCTGCCTCTATCAGGTCTGCTTTTCTTGACTAATGTACCTGAAGTGACTGGTACAACAATGTATATAATAAAATCTCAATCGTTTTCAAATGAAACCATGTTGCAATGCCCATATCATTAAATTATGGCAATTCTAAAGGGCAGGTCCTTTGATTCTCTGCAGTTTACCCTTCTAGTTCAGTAAGGCAGATGCTACTGGACTTAAAAGCATTTGGCAGTGCAGTAAAATTGAATCTCAACTTGGACTCTGGAAATATCATCACAGGGAGCCTTTACTGTCTGCTATTTTTTTCTCCAGCCTTATCCTTTGAATTAAACAAAACTCATAATTTCTTTGTCAGTTGTTTTTCCTCTAAATTCCCACCCATCCCCTTTAACTCAAGAGGTTAATAGCTAGGGGGTCTTTGCTACTTAGTGAAAATGTCTCCATCTAGCGGTTACAAAAGAAAAGAAACTGCAGTTACTGCAGTTACGTGCCCCAAAGGGGCATGCATCAGAGCTAGGGTCAGGGTTATGAGTTTATGTAGACTGGTGCAGAAAGAGTTCTATGATAGGTGAATAAGCATTGCTGAAGATAATACA